>NW_026508284.1:27500-35440 GCF_026875155.1 Cherax quadricarinatus
CCTGCAGCCTGTCCAGATCCCTTTGTATTTTTCTGCCTGGTCCTTTCCGATCGAAATGAACTCTTCTCATCACCTTTACGTCATATGAGCAAACATTGACACTTCGGAGTTTATTCCATCCGTCAATGTCGTTCCACAAAAACCAAGAAACAGCATGGTCCCAGGACTGACCCCTGAGGACCCCGCTGGTCACAGGTGCCCACCTGACACCTCGCCTCGTACCATTACTCCGCTGCTGTCTTCCTGACAAGTATTCCCGATCCTTTGCATGCTTCCCTGTTATTCCTGCTTGTCCTCCAGTTTTTGCAACTAATCCTCTTGTGTGGTAGCTGTGTCAACCACCTTCTTGCAGTCTAAGAAAATGCAAATCCACCCACCCCTCTCTCTCTTGTCTTACTGCTGTCACCATGTCAAAGAAATCAGAAGATTGTGACACAGGATTTCCCCTCTCAGAAACCATGTTGTCTGCTGGAGATGAGATCATTCCTTTCAAGATGTTCCACACCAATCTACTCCTGAACAATCTTTCCCATATATAGCATGCTAATACATGTCAGTGACACTGTCTGTATTTAGTGCTCATGACATGTCTCCTTATATAAAGATGGTACCAAATTTGCTGACCTTCCATGCCCTCAGGCAATCTCCCTGTTTCGATAGATGTATTGAATATTGTTTGTTAGGGGTACACATATCGCCTCCTGCACCCACTCTCAGGACCAGGCGAGATGCTATCTGCCCCATTGCCTTTGAGGTATCTTAGCTCACATCAGAACCTCTTCACTTCTACCTGGGGGGGGGGGGGGGGGGGCGGTTGTGTGTACTGTTCCAGCACATGTGGTGTACACCCACATCTACCGTCTTTCGGACCCCTTCTGTCTCCACTGTGACACTTCATTGAATCTCTTGTTGAGTTCCCACATACTTCGCTGTCATTTCTTGTGACTCACCACCTTCCATCCTTATCCTGATACCTGTCCTTGACGTTTGTTTTTCTTCCTGATGTGGCAGAATAAAACAGCTTCGGGTCAGATTTGCTTTTGCAGCTATGTCGTTTTCATAATGACGTTGGCCTCCTTCCTTAAATCTCTGGCATATCGTTTCTGCTTATACGAACATGCTCTCCTTATCACCTGGGTCCTTTACCTTCATATTTATTGTCTTTCTTCCATCCTAGCACACTTGTGTTTGCTCCCTCTCCTTGCATCTTTTGAGTGAACATGGTCTCCATCCTGGCTTTTTAATTATTCCTGTTTACCCTGGGTACAAACCTCTCCTCAGCCTCCATGCACATTGTGACTACATATTCCATCATCTACATTAACTGGTCTCCCCTGCCCGTTCTCTGTCCCACTGAACTCATTCAGAGTTCCTCATACCAGTGTATGTCCCCCTTTCCTTTCTTTTGGTTTTCATTTCGTCCTGGCCTCCTGCATCCCTCCTCCACTAGTAGCTCTACTGTTATTCGAAGCCAAAACCACATGATCGCTGGTCCCCAAGGGGTCTTACCATATGTAATGTCCTCAATATCTGCACTACTCAAGGCGAATACTAAAGTTCCAGACTTGCTGTTCAAACCTCTCCTCTCTCTCTTGAATGTCCCTTACGTGTTGGTACATGAGTTTTCCAGTACCACCTCCATCAATCTAGCCCTCCAGTATCATGGCCCCCATGTGGCCACAAGTACTCCCAATCGATCTCCTTGTGGTTAAAGTTCGCCCATGATCAGGAGCTTTGCCCCTGCATGTATGAGTCTTCTGGCCCACTGATGCCAGTGTGTCAACCATCGCTCTATGCACTCGTCATACTCTTGCCTTGCCTCCTGCTGTACCTGTGGTGGGTTATACATCACGCCACCAAAAAATTATCCCTTGGGACCCCCAGAGTGAAGTGTTTCCCGCTATGCAATCACTTTCCTTCTCCGCTGTACTCCTCCTTCCATCTCATCAAAATTCCATCGGTGTTTGATCATTCAATGCCACTCTCCACCCCATCTGTTCCTTCTGTCTTTCCTCAGGATCTGGTACCCGTTTGGAAGATGGCATCTGTTTATCATACCTGTAACTTGGTTTCTTGATTGCCATGATGTTCAGGTGAGCCTCTTTGACTCTTACCGTAGCCACTCCCCCACTGATTGTTATTCCAACCGCGTTTGTAGTAACCATACCATCATTTCCTTTCCAACACTGTGGTTTGGGGGGCCAGTGGGGTGGGCGACCTGGTAGCATACTGTGGGATTCTATGGATGGGGTTTGGTGAAGCGTTGGGTTGGATTTGTATTGTGTGTTGGGGAGGTGTGATGAGGTTTGTGGGGTTCTGAGGATAGTTTGTGTGTGTGCTTGCACTTGCTGCACTGTTTTCTGCTCTGAGACTGACCTCTGGCTGGTTCCCATCCTTGTCCCTTTTCCTAGCTCCTTTCGCTTTTTTGTCCTCTCCCTCAGCTGCTGTCTCTCTTTTTGTGTCTGTCTCTGTCTAAGGAACACCTCTTATACTCTCCGACTTCTCACCGGGTTTTTCTTGGAGATCCTGTTCCGCCCTGTTATCTGTCCTGTGAATCAGCTTGATCGGTTTCGGTTCTTCCCCTTCAAGAACCCCCATAATCACTAAATTTACAAACTACATCATGTCTTCTCCCCCCTAATTTCCGTGATGATTTTCATCAATCTCCTTTCTTCTTCTGCCCGTCTTTCAGTGTGTGTCCTTTCCTCTTCTTCTCCCGAAGCCCATGAAAACACTGATATTGCCCTTTCCTCCTCCCATTGCCTCTCCCCCTCTGTGACTCTAGGTTCCTTCTGATATGTGGACAATTTCTCCCTTTATTTTTCAGTGCTTCTTGTAAGCAAATGGTTTGTGCCACAGCATTCGACCTAACTCCCTCTTCCATCTGCACCCATTCTGCTCTTCCCTTTCCACTCCCGGCCCTTCTAGCAGCTGAAGAACCTTAGCATATTCAAAATCACCTTCCATCATGTTCAGCTCACAGCTATGGTATGGTATGTTCTCTCTGTCACTACCCCTGAGACTTGCTTCAGCCTGTTTACCTCAAATTCTAGGACCCTTTACCCTGGCTACGCATTTTCGACTTGTGCCTCCCAATTTTTCTCTCTCCTTCTCCAACCTCTTTTCCATTTCACAGAGAGCTCTTCTCCATTTTTTCAGAAAGACTCTCCTAATTTTTTTCCTCCCATTCTGCTCGAACCTATTCCACTGCTCCCCTCCATCCATTCCTCCCTACCAGTACCATTGTCATCTGATCCCTGATTCCTGCGAGTCCCAAACCATTTTTTTTTTTTTTTTTTTAGTAAAAGAGAAAGTGAAAAAGAAAAATGGGGGATAGAGTGAGAGAGAGGGAGAAAGAGAGGAAGGGGAGGGTAGAAGAGGGGAAAAAGGGTGAGAAAGTGAGAGAGAGTAGGGAAAAGTTAAAGAGAGGGGGGAGTGATAGTGAAGAGAGGGAGAGAGAGAGAAGAGGAAGAGAGAGAGAAAGAGAGAAGAGAGAGAGGGGGAGAGAGAGAGGACAGGAAGGGGAGAGGAGAGAGAGTGAGAGAAAAGTGAGAGGGAAGAGAGAGAGGAAGAGAAGAGAGGAAGAGGGAGAGGAAGAGAGGAGAGAGAAAGGGTAGAGAGAGAGAGAGGAGAAGAGAGAGAGAGAGAGAGAGAGAGAGAGGAGAGATGAGAGAGAGAGAAAGAGAGAGAGTGAGAGAGAGAGAAGAGAGAGGAAGAGAAGGAGAGGAGATGGAGAGAGGCGGGGTGGGAAGGAAGGGTTAGAGTCACATTCACAGGAAGGTGTGAAATCCATTATATTTTTGTGTGTGTGTGTGTGTGTGTGTGTGTGGTGTGTTTGAGTGTGTTTATGTGTGATGTGCATGTGTGTGTGTTTGTGTGTGTGTGGTGTGTGTGTGGAGTGTGTGCATGTGTGTGTGTTTGTGTGGTGTGTGTGTGTGGTGTGTGTCCGCGTGTGTATGGTGTGCCCACCACTTCTAAGTATTCATACAGCTAATAAAAATATCAGTAGTAAAACCCTATTTCTAAAACTACCAACAGTGATTCCTAGCACTTATCACTTCTACTTAAAAAAACACAGAAGTAATTAGGTGAAAAATTTAGCTTGTCTCAGCTTCTATGAGTGTCTGACGTCACCCTCATAGCTTCCCTCGCTAGGCTGCTCACTCGCTAGACAATACTACTTTCACCTTATCTATGCTATTTCTGCTCAAATTCTGTTAATAACATGCAGGAGTTGATTGACCAGTACTAACAGTGATTGAAGACAGGAATCAGAACCCCCAAACAACCCCAACATTGAGTGATAACTTAAGCTGGATGATGCGATACAAGTTGCCAATGCTGATGACGTAGTCGTCCAGTACACATAAGAACATAAGAACATAAGAACGATGGAACACAGCAGAAGGCCTACTGGCCCATGCGAGGCAGGTCAAGTCTCCTACCGGCATAAGCCATGCACCCAACCTAGTCAGATCAGGTCACATAGAACTTAAGGGAGGAACACGGCAACCGACCTGGTAGCACAAGCTATCAGGACCAACTCACACCCACCCGACATCTACACATGTTTTTATCCACTATTTTAAAGCTAACACAACGTTCTCTGGCCTCTAAAACGGTACATGGGATCTTCCACTCATCCACTACTCTGTTACCAAACAGTACTTTCCTATATCCCTTCCTTGAATCTGAATTTTCCACCATAAAACCATTGCTGCGAGTCCTGACAGGCTAGATATTTCAGCAACACAATTTACATCCGCCTTTATTTAATCCCTGTCATCCATTTATACACCTCAATCATATCCCCCCTAATTTACGTCTTTCTAGAGAGGGGCAGTTTCGGGGCCCTTTAGTCTACCTCTAGGGAAGGGTTTCTGAACAGGATCAATTTTTCATCCCCCTTTTGACTTTTCAGAAAATTTTATATCCATTCTGAATACGGGCCCAAAACTGTCACAAAACTAAATGGGGGCCAAACCAAGGGATTTATAGATTGAAAAAAACCCCTGAGGACTCCTATTATTTTATTTTTCTTGATATGAAGCCAAATTCTTTATTTTATTGCAAACACTTATCACTGTTTTCTTGTTTCAGATTACTCTAACCAGAACCCTAAATCTTTTTGCAACCCTAATATTAAAGACTACATTCACCCGTGACTTTAAACCAAATTTCATGCTCCCACGTCCCTCAATGCCCTTTTAGATAAAATACACTTCACTTATTTTGGAATAGCTTCACTTCTTGTACACTTATAGATAAATTCACCAACTGTTTGACGTCACTGTTTTCAGCGGGCCACTGCCACCTTCCCTTGTTATATATTATATTTTCCTTTCTACTTTGCTTATTAACTTTTTCACTCTCACGTATGGTCCCCACATTTCATTGTTATCAATCTTCGAAATTCTTAAACACCCGCTTCCCCCCTCATTTGAATTTTGTATATTTGAATTTTGGTAGCAACAAACCCACTACCACTAACGGGGGAACTTTAAAAATTTTAAAAGTTTTCAGGTTTTTCTCTCGACTTTTTTTAAGAAAAAAAACTCGGGGTTTATAAATCGGGGATTGTTCACTGAGTTGTCACTCCCACTGATTACTGCTAGCGTTACGTACACTTAAAAACCACTAAAGTTCTCGGAGCCTTGTGACCCACGTCTGCGACTGACTGTGTGTGTGTGGTTTTGTGTATGTGTTTTTGGTGTGGGGTTTTTGTGTATGTTTTGGGGGTTTTTTGGGTGGTTTTGAATTGTTGTTTGGTTGTTGATGTTTTTTGTTGGGTTTTGGGTTTTTTGGTGTTTTGTGTGTGTTGGTGGTGTTGGGGGGGTGTGGGTGTGTGTTTTTATTGTTGTGTGTTTTGGGTTATGGTGTGTTTTGGTTTTGTGTGTGTGTTTTTTGTAGTTGTGGGTGGTGTATGTGGTGTGGTGGGTGTATGTTTTGTGTGTGTTTGTGGTTTTTAGGGTTGGGGGGGGGGTGTTTTATTGGTTTTGTGTGGGATGTTTGGGGTTTTGGTGTTTTTGTTTGTGTTTGTGTGTTGTGTGTGTTGGTGTGTTTGGTGTGTGTGTGTGTGTGTGTGGGGTTGGTGGGTGGGTGTGTGTGGGGGTTTTGTGTGTGTTTGGGTGTGTGTTGGGTGTTTTGTTTGTGTGGGTTTGTGTGTGGGGGGTTTTTGTGTGTGTTGTGTTTTGGTGTGGGGGTTGTTTGTGTGTTGTGGTGTACAGGACATTGGATCTTTCAAAGGTTCCAATTTTTTAATTAGTTTTTTTCCCTGTTTTTTAACTTATTTTTTTCCTGTTATTAACTTAGTTTTTTCCCTGTTTTTTTAAATTGTTATTTCCTTTTTATTTAACATAGAAATTTCCTGTTATTTAATTTGTTATTTTCCTTTTATTTAAAACTTAGTATTTCCTTTTAAATTTAATTTAGATTTCCGTTTTTTAAAACTTAGTTTTTTTCCTGTTATTTTCTCAGTATAACCCATTACCAGTAACCAGTGCCAGTAGATGACCACTAAAAAACCGTCTCGCGTAATCACTGACGTTTTCATATTGCTGCTGACCAAGCAGGATTTCAAACCCCCCTCACATAGGGGCACTGGATTAGTCTTACAGAAACAAGGGGCGGGGTCACCGGCTTTTTTGGCGCCTCCAATACTTACCCAAAATTTTATAGTACTCCCCATCTGTCCACTTTTTTTTTTTTTTTTTTTTTTTTTTTTTTTTTTTTTTTTTTTTTTTTTTTTCGTGAGTGACTGTAGTTTTCAAGACCCATGGCTGTCTCAAGCCCAGGAAAGTTTCAAGACCCCTGGCTGTCTCAAGACCCATGGCTGTCTTCCAAGGGCGTCATCCACCCACCGGGTTTTTTCATTCCTCCAAAAAAAGAACCGACCCTTTGTTTTTTGATGATTCGATTCCTGCTCCAGGGAAATCTTATTCTACGTGAAGCCCCCCACACCCATCAGTACTTTTTTCAAAACCAAGAATTACTGTACGAACGCCGGGGTTGGGTACCCTAGCAAAGATTACCAGTTATAATTCCACATCCTAGTGAATGTACCTTACGTATTTTACGATGTACCAGGTGTTTTCACACCCTGGTATGGTCGTTCAGTAAAAACAAGCCCCGATTGAAATACTTTTTGGCCTCGAAAGGCAACTGAAATATCTGATATTTTTAAAAAATGTAGTGTCTGCATGCAATAAAAAGGAACTAAAGGTCCTAAACCAATCCAAGTTTCCAACCCCCTAGCGAACCTGGGGGAAAGGTTGCGCTAGATTTGTTAACTAATTTCCAAGTTTCCCCCCAAGGCAACAAAAACGGGGTTTATGGAGAAACCATTTCACCCGATATTGTAGTTAGTCCTTTGGAAAGACTGCCGGACAGTATAAAGCGTTTAAAAAAAAGCATTATCTGCAGCTACCACCCCTAATCCAAAAAAAAAAAAGGAGGTGAATTCGTAAGGATTCTTGAAAAAATTTTTTTACCTTGTACAAATCTCTTTAAAACCACCATTGTTCCTCATCATCCGCCAGCGGGTTTTGCAACAAAAACCCAAAAGAAAGTACTTGATGTCTTAGAGCCTATCTCCCCTGAAAATTGGAGAAGTTAACCTGGGTGGCAGTGTGTAAAATTCTGTTACAAAGTTTTCTAAGGGACACTCCACATTTGCATTTTTTTTGGGGTAGATAAACTTTGCCCATGATTGCTTATATCTAAAACCGAAACCAAATTACAACCCGATATTTCAAGCAACTCAAACCAGTTTGCTCAAAGGTTTTTAGAAAATCCGTGAAAAACTTCATAAAACAAAACAGCAGAAATTTACAAAGCGCAAAACACTCGGCAAAGCATCCAAAAAAACAAAATAGGTCGGGGGTTTTGCTGCTAAATTTTAAACAAAACGTCGCAATGCCCCAAACTTTTATCAAAAGTTT
>NW_026508285.1:0-10345 GCF_026875155.1 Cherax quadricarinatus
GTGACCCTCACTGATCTTAAAAAGGGCAGCATGAAGTCTTCCATTTGTGACATCACTGAAGTCTTCCATTAGTGACGTCACTGAAGCTTCCATTAGTGACAGTCCTGGAGTCTTCCATAGTGACAGTCCGGATCTTCCTTAGGCGTCACTGGATTTCCATGAGTGACAGTCCCCGGGGGACTTCCATGACCCTATGGGTTTCCATGGGGACAGTCAGTGGGGTCTTCCACACGACAGTGACTGGGTCTTCCCTGAGGACAGTCATGGGTCTTCCCGACTGACAACGGAGTTTCCCCTATGACAGACTGGAGTCTTTCCACGACTGACAGTCACTGGGTCTTTCCCTATGACATCCTGGAGTCTTGCATACTGTCGTAAAGGGGATTTTCCCTGACTGTCAGTCACCCGGGGTCTTATGGTGACAGTCAGTGGGGTCTTCCAGGTGACAGCCCGTGGAGTCTTCCGATGTCAGTCACTGGGTCTTCCATGCCCGTCAGTCCTGGGGTCTTCCATGATGCAGTCAGGGAGTCTTCATGGTGACAGTCATGGAGTCTTCCCGAGTGACAGTCACGGAGTCTTTCCCTACTGTCATCACTGAAATTTCCATGAGGACGTCAAGGAGCTTCCATGAGTGACAGTCAGTGGAGTCTTCCATAGTGACAGTCACGGAGTCTTCCAGATGCAGTATTGGAGTCTTTCCCTGACGTCAGCACTGAAGTCTTCCCATATGACAGTTCACTGAAGTCTTCCATGAGTGCAGCACTGGGGTCTTCCCTTATGACAGTCACGGAGTCTTTCCCTGCTTCCAATACTTTCCTAGTCCTTTTAAATCTAAATTATCTAAATTTTAAATCCTTATGGGGTTTCTCTTTGGGGGACATCCTCAAAACCTTATTAATATCCACTTCTTAATACCCTATTTCACTTAAACACTTCGACAGGGGCTCCCCCCATTCTTCGTCTAACAATGAATGTACCCCTTTATGTGGGAAAGGGGGGTTGCAGTTACCCTTTTGAAAGAAGGTAGGTTGCTGTTACCCTTGATGTGGGAAGGGGGTTGCTTTACCCTTTGGGGAGAGAAGGGAGGTTGTTGTTACCCTTGATGTAGGAAGGGAGGTTGCTGTTACCCTTGATGTGGAAGGGGGGTTGGTTACCCCTTTATGAAAAAGGGAGGGTTTCTGTTACCCCCGATTGGGGAAGGGAGGTTGCTGTTACCCTTTGGGGAGAGAAGGGAGGTGTTTTTTTACCCTTGATGTAGGAAGGGGGGTTGCTGTTCCTTTAAGTGGGAAGGGGGGTTTTGTTACCCTTGATGTGGAAGGGAGGTTGTTGTTACCCTTGATGTGGGGAAGGGGGGTTGCTGTTACCCCCTTTATGTGGGGAAGGAGGTTGCTGTTACCCTTTTATGTGGGAAGGGAGGTTGCTGTTACCGTTGATGAGAGAAGGGGGGTGCGTTACCCTTGAGTGGGAAGGGAGGGGTTTTTTACCCTTGATGTGGGAAGGGGGTTGTTTTTTACCCCTTTAAGTGGGGAAAGGGGGGTTTGCTGTTACCCTTTGTGGGGGAAAGGGGGTTGCCGTTACCCTTATGTGGGAAGGGAGGTTGCTGTTCCCTTGATGGAAAGGGAGGTTTCTGTTTCCCGTTGAAGTGGGAAGGGAGGTTTTTTGTTGCCCTGATGTGGGAAGGGAGGTTTCTCTTACCCCGTGGGGAGGGGGGTTGCTGTTTCCCTTTAAGAGAAAGGTGGTTGTTGCCCTTAAAAGTGGGAAAGGGAGGTTGCTGTTTCCCCCCGAGAGAAAGTAGGTTGGTTAACTTGAGTGGGGGGGAGGTTGTGTACCCTTGAAGTGGGAAGGGAGGTTTGCTGTTACCCTTTATGAAGAAGGGGGGTTCTGTTTCCCCCTTTATGTGGGAAGGGGGGTTGTTTACCCTTGATTGGGAAGGGGGGTTGCGTTTCCCTTGGTGAAAGGTGGTTGCTGTTCCCTTTTGGGAAGGGAGGTTGCGTTACCCTTTATGAAGAGAGGTTTCTGTTTTCCCCCTTTTGTGGGGGGTTGTTTTTACCCCTTGATGTGGGAAGGAGGTTGCTTTACCCTTGATGAGAAAGGGAGGGTTCTGTTCCCTTGATGTAGAAAGGGGGGTTGCTGTTTTCCCTTTAAAGTGGGAAGGGGGATGTGTTACCCTTGTGGGGGGGGGGGTTGCGTCACCCCTTGATATGGGAAGGAAGGTTTTTTTACCCCCTTGGGAGAGAAGGGGGGTTGCATTCCCTTGATGAGAAAGGGGGGTTGCGTTTCCCTTGATGAAGAAGGGAGGTTTTCGTTACCCGTGTGGGAAGGGAGGGTTTTTGTTCCCCCTTTGGGGAGAGAAAGGGAGTTGCATTCCCTGTTGGGGAAGGGGGTTGCTGTTACCCCTTTTGAGGAAAGGGGGGTTGCTTACCCTTGATGTGGGAAGGAGTTGTTTTTACCCTTATGAGAGAAGGGAGGTTTCGTTCCCTTGATGAAGAAGTAGGTTGCTGTTTCCCTTTTTGTGGGAAGGAGGTTGCTCTCCCCTTTATGAAGAAGGGAGGTTTCTGTTTTCCCCTTTATGAAGAAGGGGGGTTTCTCTACCCTTTAGAAGGGAGGGTTTCGTTACCCGTGGGGAAGGGGGGTTGTGTTTCCTTGATGTGGGGGGGGTTGCGTTTTTTTGAGTGGGAAGGGAGGTTGCTTTACCCTTGAGGTGGGAAGGGGGTGTGTTATCCTTGATTTGGGGAAGGGGGGTTTCTGTTACCTTGATGTGGGAAGGGGGGTTGCTGTTACCTTGAGTGGGAAGGTAGGTTGCTGTTACCCCTTTTAAGAAGAAGGGAGTTTGCGTTAATTGATGAGAGAAGGGGTTGCGTTTCCCCCCGAGGGAAGGGGGGTTGCTGTTCCCCCGGGAGAGAAGGGGGGTTGCTGTTACCCCTTTTTGGGGGGAAGGGAGGTTGCGTTACCCTGATGTGGGAAGGGAGGTTTTGTTACCCCTTGATGAGAGAAGGGATTTGCTGTTACCCTTGATAGGAAGGGAGGTTGCTGCTACCCTTGATGAAGAAAGGGGGGTTGCTGTTACCCTTTTGTGGGGAAGGGGGGTTGCTGTTACCCTTTATGTAGAAGGGGGGTGGAGTTACCCTGATGTAGGAAGGGGGGTTGCTGTTTTCCCCTTTTTGGGAAGGGGGTTGCTGAAACCCTTGATGAAAGGGAGGTTGTGTTACATTGATGCGGAAAGGGGGGTTGCTGTTTCCCTTGATGAGGAAGGAGTTGCTGTTACCCTTGATGTGAGAAGGGAGTTGTTGTTCCCTGATGTGGGAAGGGAGGTTTCTGTTACCCTTGATGGGGAAGGGGGGTTCTGTTACCTTTTTTATTAAGAAGGGGGGTTCTCTTTCCCTTTTATTGGGAAGGGAGGTTGCTGTTTTCCCTTGATGTGGGAAGGGAGGTTGTGTTTCCCTTTTATGGAAAGGGAGGTTTTCTGTTACCCCTTTATGAATAATGGAGGTTGCTGTTTCCTTGATAGAGAAGGGAGGTTCTGTTTTCCCTTATGAGAGAAGGGGGTTTCTTTACCCTGTGAGGAAGGGGGGTTGCTGTACCCTTTAGAGAAAGGAGGTTGCTGTTTCCCTTTATGAAGAAGGGAGGTTTCTGTTACCCTTGTGGAGAGTGGAGGTTGCTGTTACCCCTTTATGAGAGAAGGGGTTCTGTTACCTTGATGTGAAAAGGAGGTTTTTGTTACCCTTAAAGTGGGAAGGGGGGTTGCTGTTTCCCTTGATTTGGAAAAAGGGGGGTTTTCTGCTACCCCTTTATGTGGGAAAAGGGGGTTTCTGTTCCCTCGGGGAGGAAAGGAGGTTTTTACCCTTGATGTGGGGAAAAGGTTGCTTTACCCTTTAGTGGGAAAAAGGTTGCTGTTAACCTTGATGTAGGAAGGGGGGATGTTTTTCCCTTGGTGGGGAAAGGGGGGTTGCTGTTACCCTTGGTGGGAAGGGTGGATGCTGTACCCTTAGTAGGAAGGGGGGAGCTGTTCCCTTTTATGTAGGGAAAGGGGGGTGTTTTACCCTTGTGGGGAAGGAGGTTGCTGTTACCCTTGATGTGGGAAAAAGTTATTCTCTCCCCTTTAGTGGGTAGGGTGGTTGCTTTTCCCCTTTAGTGGGAAGGGGGTTTTTGGGTTTCCCTTGATCGGGGAAAGGTTGGTTGCTGTTACTTTGAGTGGGGAAAAAAGGTTGCTGTTAAAACCTGAGTGAGAAGGGAGGGGGTGTTAACCTTTTTTAGGAAGGGAGGGGGCTGTTTCCCTTTATGTAGGAAAAAAGGTTACTTTTATCCTTTATGTGGAAAAAGGGGGTTGAGTTACCCTTTTTGAGGAGGGAGGTTGTTGTTCCCTTGTGTAGGAAGGGGGGTTTGTTACCTTTTGTGGGGGGGAGGTTGCGTTTCCCTTTATGTAGGGAAGGGAGGGTGTTTTTCCCCCTTTATGTGGGAAGGGAGGTTTCGTTATCCTTGAGTAGGAAGGGAGGTTGCTGTTTCCCTTTAATAGGAAGGGAGGGCTTTTACCCTTGATGTGGGAAGGGGGTTTTTACCCTTTAGTAGGAAGGGAGGTTTCTGTTACCCTTGATGTAGGAAAAGGGGGTTTTGTTTCCCTTGATGTAGGAAGGGAGTTGCTGTTTCCCCTTTATTTTGGAAGGGAGGTTTTGTTACCCTTGATGTAGGATGGGGCTTGCTGTACCCTTTATGAGGGGGGAGGGTTCTGTTACCCCCTTTTGTAGAAAGGGGGTTGCTGTTACCCTTTATTTGGAAGGGGCGTTGCTGTTTACCCTTGATGTAGGGAAAGGGGGGTTGCGTTACCCTTGAGTAGGGAAGGGGGTTGCTTACCCTTGATGTAGGAAGGGGGGTTTGCTTTTACCTTTGTGTAAAAAGGGAGGGTTTCTGTAAACCCCTTTTTAGGGAAGGGGGGATGTTTTTTCCCTTTAGTAGGAAGGGAGGTTGCTGTTCCCCCGAGTGGGGGAAAGGGGGGTTGCGTTCCCCCGATGGGGGGAAGGGAGGGTTTCTGTTTCCCTTATGGGGGAAGGGGGGTTCTTTTCCCTTTATGTGGAAGGGAGGTTGCTGACCCGATGTGGGAAGGGAGGGCTGTTACCCCTTTAGAGGGAAGGGAGGTGGATGTTACCCTGAGTAGGGGGGAGTTGCTGTTACCCTTGATTTGGAAGGGGGGGGTTTTCTTTACCTTGATGTAGGAAGGGGGGTTTCTGTTACCCCTTTAGATGAAGGGAGGTTGCTGTTACCCTTTATGTGGAAGGGGGGTTTCTGTTACCCTTGATGTGGGAAGGGGAATTTTCTGTTACCTTGAAGTGGGAAAGGGGGGTTGCTGTTACCCTTGATGGGGAAGGGGGGTTCTGTTACCTTTTTTGGGGGAAAAGGAAATTTTTCCCCCTTGAGTGGGTAGGGTGGTTTTGTTTCCCCTTTATGTGGGAAGGTTTTTGCTGTTACCCCTTGATTGGGGAAAGGTTGGTTGGTTACCTTGATGTGGGAAAAGAGGGTTTCTGTTAACCTTGATGAGAAGGGAGGGGGCTGTTAACCTTGATTTAGGAAGGGAGGGGGCTGTTACCCCTTGATTAGGAAAAAAAGGGTTACTTTTACCCTTATTTGGGGAAAGGAGGTTGCTGTTACCCCTTTTTGGGAAAAAGGGAGGTTTTGTTCCCTTGATGTAGGAAGGGGGGATGTTGTTACCCTTGAGGGGAAGGGAGGGTTTTGACCCTTTAGTAGGGAAGGGGGGGTTTTTTACCCCTTGAGTGGGAAGGGAGGTTGTGTTATCCTTTATGTAGGAAGGGAGGTTTCTGTTTCCCTGAAGTAGGGAAAGGGGGGATGCTTTTTTCCCTTGATGGAGAAAGGGAGGTTTCGTTTCCCCTTTATGTAGGAAGGGAGGTTGTGTTTCCCTTGAGTAGGAAAGGGGGTTGTTGTTCCCTTGATTTGGAAGGGGGGTTGCTTTACCCTTGATGTAAAGGGGGGTTGCTTTTCCCCCTTTAGTAGGGTGGGCTTTCGTTTCCCCCGTGAGGAAGGGAGGGTTTCTGTTTCCCTTGATTAGAAAGGGAGTTGCTGTTACCCCTTGTTTTGGAAGGGAAGTTGCTGTTTCCCCTTTATGTGGAAGGGGGTGCTGTACCCTGATTTGGAAGGGAGTTCGTCCCCTTTTTGTAGGGGGGAGGTTGCTGTTTTCCTTTGATGTAGAAGGGAGGTTGCTTTTAAACCCTTTTTGGGAGGAAGGGGGATGTTGTTACCCTTGATTTTGGAAGGGGGGTTGCGTTCCCTTGATTGGGTGAGGGCTGTTTAACCTTTATGGGGAAGGAGGTTCTGTTACCCCTTATTGGGAAAAGGGGGTTTTCTTTACCCCTTTATGGGGAAGGGGGGTTGCGCAAAACCCGGGGGAAAAAGGGGTTGCGTTAACCCCTTTATTAGGAAGGGGGTGGATGTTACCCTTGATGTGGAAGGGGGGTTGCTGTTACCCTTGATGTAGGAAGGGGTTTTGCTGTTTCCCTTGAGAAAGGGAAGGAGGTTGCTGTTTTCCCTTTATGTAAAGGGGGTTGCTGTACCCTTATGTGGAAGGGGGGGTGTGTTACCCTTGATTTTGGGGGGGAGAGTGTTACCCCTTTTGGGGAAGGGAGGTTGCTGTTACCCTGATGTGAAAAGGGGGGTTGCTGTTACCCCTTTATTGGGAAGGAGGGGCTGTTTCCCCTTGAAAGAGAAGGGAGGGTTTCGTTACCCTTTTTGTGGAAGGGGGTTGCGTTACCCTTTATGTGGGAAGGGAGGTTGCTGTTACCCTGAAAGAGAGAAAGGGGGGTTTTTGTTACCCTTGTGTGGGGAAAGGGGGTTGCTGTTACCCTTGATTGGAAGGGATTTGGGTTTCCCTTGGGGAGAAGGGGGGTTGCGTTACCCTTTATGGGGAAGCTAGGTTGCTGTTACCCTTTATTGGGAAGGGAGTTGCGTTACCCTTTTATGAGAGAAGGGGTTGCTGTTACCTTGATGTGGGAAGCTAGGTTTTGGTTACCCTTTAGTGGGAAGGGAGGTTGCTGTTTCCCTGTGGAGAAGGGGTTGCTGTTTCCCTTGAGGGGGGAAGCTAGGTTTCTTTACCCTTATGTGGGAAGGGAGGTTTGCTGTTACCCTGATGTGGAAAGGGAGGTTGCTGTTTCCCTTTAGTGGGGAAAGGGGGTTTCTGTTTTTCCCTTTTAGAGAGAAGGGGTTTTTCCTTTTTCCCTTGAGTGGGAAGGGGGTTGCGTTCCCTTTATGTGGGGGGGGTTGCGTTACCCCTTGAGAGAGAAGGGGGGTGTTTTACCCTTTATGTGTTTTGGGAGGGTTTCTGACCCTTATGTGGGAAGGGGTTGCCGTTTCCCTTGAGAAGAAGGGATTTTGCTGTTACCCTTGATGTGGGGGGGGAGGTTTCTGTTACCTTTTATTGAAAAGGGGGTGCTGTTTCCCTTGATGTGGAAAGGGGGGGTTTTTACCCTTGATGTGGAAGGAGGTTGGTTTTTCCCTTTATGTGGGAAGGAGGTTGCTGTTAAATTGAGTGGGGGGGAGGTTGCTGTTTACCCTTTATGTGGGAAGGGAGGTTTCTTTTACCCTGATGTGGGAAGGAGGTTTCTGTCCCTTGTGTGGGAAAAGGGGGTTGTGTTACCCCTTTATGTGGGAAGGGAGGGGGTTTTTTACCCTTTAAAAAAAATTGGAAGGGGGGTTGTGTTTCCCCCTTTAGTGGGAAGGGAGTTGCTGTTACCCTTTATGTGGAAGGAGGTTTTTTGGTTACCCTTGATTTGAAGGGGTTGCGTCCCTTTATGTGGGAAGGGAGTTGTGTTACCTTGATGGGGAAGGGGGTTGGTTTCCCTTGAGTGGGAAGGAGTGCGTTACCCCTTTATGTGGGGGGGGTTTCTGTTACCCTTGATGTGGGAAGGGAGGTTGCTGTTACCCTTGTGGGGAAGGGGTTAAGGTTCCCTTGATGGGGAAGGGAGGTTGCTTTTACCCATGTGGGAAGGGGGTTTGCTGTTACCCTTGATGGGGGAAAGGGAGGTTGCTGTTCCCCTTTGATGTGGGAAGGGGTTGGTTACCCTTTGATTGGGAAGGGGGTTGCTAAATATAATTTAAAATTTGTATAATTCAAATAATTCGACAATACTATAATTTCCACTTTTTGTCATTTGGAGATGTTTTCTTTCGAAGTTTTTTTTTTATTTTTTGGAGTGTAAGTGAGGACTTTTTGATAAATGAACCACCAATTGTGCAACTTTTTTTTGGGTAACTTTTTTAAGCAAGTTGAGGACAAAATACAGTTTTTCGTTTTTAAAATTTTTCCCAAAAGTCATCGTGTCGTGTCCCACACTCAGTTTAGTATTTTAGTATTTAGTATAGAAAACTTGTTTTTTTTTTTGTAAAACTGACTTTTCTTTTCCCAAAAGTGTTATTACTAATCTAAATTAAGAACGTAAATACTATTTTTTGGGCTTTTAAAATTGGAGATCAGGTTAAGATGGGCCCCAACGGGCCTCAGCTGGGCCCCATGCTGGGCCCCCCCCTATACGTACTTTTGTACTACAAAACCCTTTGCCCGTGGTTTTTCAGAAAAGAAATGTATCTTTTTACAATTCAAAAGTGTAAGGGCCAAAAAGACCTGTAACAAATTTTTATTCTGTTGGGGCCTCCACAAGACTTTACAAAAGAAAAAAGGGACTGTACTGATCCTAATATTGCGTCTCCTATATGTACAAACCCACGGCAAGGACATTCATCCCGAACCCCAAAACATTCCTTTTTATCAAAGGGGAGAAGGTAACGGGGTCCCCCCCAAACTTAAGCTTTAACTACACAAAGGACTGAAATGTATAAATTGACGCTTTCAAACTTCCATGAATTAAAAACCTTATCAATATTTAAAACTACCACGAAACAAAAGTCCGAGCCGGGGGCTCCAAATGCGCGTAAAATATCACCGCTGTGTGTTATGAAAGTTTCATGCCTAAAAAAGATTTCATTCTTGCTCTCATGGAGGTTCCTTGTAGCCTATAACAACATCGTGGTCCCGGCAAAATATAATATTATTCATAACCTGATTAATGAGACGTCCATTGATTCATCTTTAAATGCTCCTTTTACATATTAAAATTTTTACCAGAATTCTAATTTTTTTGCAGCCTAAAAAAAGGAAGTATAGGACAACATAAAAATACATTTGAACTACATAAACACAAAAAACACAAACGGCGCTTTGTCGACAAAGTGCTGTTTTTTGCTTGTACGCAGCTGTACCAAAATTTTGTTATTTTCTTTGTGAATGGGATACCGGGAAAGCGGACTTCTAATACAAAAAAATGTTCGCCCCCCTAAATTCACCAAACCCTTGAAGACTCGAAAAGGGTTTTGTTCATCCTTCACTTTAAAGTTATGGACAAAACAGCGGCGCATTAAAAAACCTCATTGGTAAATTTCTCGAGGGTCAGTGAGCAAAAATTAAGTGTGGGAAATTTTTTGGGCCAAATTCGCGAGCTTCTTTGAGAGAGGAGTTTAACTATATACTAGTCTGGGGGAGAAAAAACGTAGTATACTTTTTGGAATTTTTCAAAAAAAATCTCGAAAACCTAACTGAAGCTACGTAGGCAAGGGAAAAATGCCGTTCCCGTCAAAAAGTGGGATCAATATCGTTTAAAGATACAATTTTCCTTCCCACCCCGAGCGCGCGAGAAGAGGTGAAGTCTTTGAGGAACGTTACAAGGTAGTTAGTGCTTCGCGGGCTGACAGTGAAATAAAAAACAGGGTATAAATCACAGGTAGCAAGTACTCCGTGGGGCTAACTGACAAAAAACCCAAAAGTGGAAAACACAACCCCCAATAGCCGTCCTCAAACATTGAAGTGACAATAACGGGGGTAAACACAACTGATAGCACATGCTCTCGGGGTGCCCAACAGTGCCAAAAACCAACAGTGATAAACACGAAAGGGAACACAGTGCTCTCATGGGGCTAAAGTGACAAAACCCAACAGTGAAAAACCATCACTGGGAGCACAGTTCTCCGATGCTGACAGTGGGAAAAAACAGTGGGAAAAAAACATCACTTGTAAAACACAGTGTCTCAACATGCTGACAGGACAGTAAAAAATTTTAAAACATACTGGATCAAGTGCTCTCAGTATGCTGACAGGGCAATAAAAATGGTTTAAAAAATCACGGTAGCGAGTGCTCACACACTGCTTCAGTGACAATAAAAAAGTGGAAACACATCATGGGACCCAATTTTTTTCATGGGGTTGACAGTGACAAAACATTGTAAATAAATCACAGTGTCACTGGCTCTCAGGGTGCTGCAGTGACAAAGCTGGAAACCCAAAAATAAAATGTTA
>NW_026508286.1:0-14221 GCF_026875155.1 Cherax quadricarinatus
AATTCTTTGACAGTAATCTAGAGTCCAGTGACTTTATGGAAGCAGTTCAGGACTGTTTTCTGAAACAGAGTGTAACCGAGCCTACCAGGGGTAATAATTTGCTAGACCTAGTCTTGTCAAATAAGGAAACACTCGTGAATAATCTGGAGATCACTGAAGAGCTTGGCGAAAGGGGATCCCCAAATCCATCGCTTTTAAAGCATTAATTGGGGAAATGCAAGAATAATGATAATACGTAAAAATCCCTGATTTTCGTTTCTGCCGTTATAATGGACTTAGGGAACATCTGTCTAATCTTGATTGGGGTTTTCTAGCAAATGATTTTATTGACGATAATCATACTTATGAATGAAGGGATCTGCTTTTGTGATTGTTTTCTTAATAATGGACACAATGCCAGAGTAATATACATTCCCCAGAGAAATTAGGTCTAATAATAACGATTCCCAAAATGGGTTAACAGGAGGCTAAAGCATCTATTAGGGAGAAAAGGGGAATTTATAGGCGCATCAGAAGAGGAGAGGTTAACCTTACTGACCAATATGTTCAGCTTAAAAGAGAAGTAAAAAAGGCGATTAGAAAGGCTAAACGTGACTATGAAATTAGAGTTGCTAATGAATCAAAGACTAATCCAAAAGGGTTCTTTCAAGTGTATAGGACGAAGGTGAAGGAAAAAGTAGGACCTCTGAAAACTGGGAATGGACAGCTGACGGATAATGAACTGGAAATGTGTTCCTTATTTAATGACTATTTTTTGTCAGTTTTTACACAGGAAGATGTAAATGAGATTCCAGTAATTAACAATTATTTAGTTCCTGTCACGAGGGACATGGTTATTAAACAGATAGACAAACTGAAACAAAATAAGTCCCCGGGACCCGATGAGTTGTTTTCCAGGGTACTTAAGGAATGCAAGATGGAGCTTAGTCAGCCATTAACGAGTGTATTCAATGCGTCCATCCTTACCGGTGTTGTGCCAGAGTTGTGGAAGATGGCTAATGTGGTTCCTATATTCAAATCAGGGGATAAGTCCACTCCTTCAAATTACCGTCCAATAAGCCTGACATCTATAGTGGGCAAGTTATTAGAATCAATTATAGCTGACATTGCACTATATCAGAATTTCACCTTGAAGAGCAAAACTTGATAAATGAATCTCAGCATGGATTCACGAGAGGTCGTTCCTGCCTGACAAACTTACTGACGTTCTTCAATAGAACATTTAAAGGCAGTTTGACAGTGATAAGGAATATGATATTGTTTATTTGGTTTTTTAGTAAAGCCTTCGATAGAGTACCTCACAAGAGACTCTTAAGAAAAGTGGCAGCTCATGGTATAGGAGGTAAAGTTCTAGCATGGATTGAGGCATGGCTTACCAATAGAAAGCAGAGATTTTCCCTTTAAATGGAGTGAAATCTGAATGGGGAAATTAGTCACTAGTGGCGTTCCACAAGATCAGTTTTAGGCCCTTCTTGTTCATAATTTACATTATTGACCTTGATGAAGGGATTACGAGTGACATGAGTAAATTTGCTGATGATACAAAGATGGGCCTTAAATTCACTCTGAGGAGGATATCAATGAACTCCAGGACGATTTGGACAAATTAAATTTGTCTTGGTCTGAAAAATGGCAGATGAAGTTCAATGTGGATAAGTGTAAGGTACTTGCCCTTGGTAATGAAAATAACCTCGAAGCTATAATCTAGGTGAAGTAGAGCTTGATCATACAGAATGTGAAAAAGACTTGGGAGTCATGGTAAGCAGAAATCTAAAGCCAAGACAGCAGTGCCTTAGTGTGCGCAACAAGGCCAACAGATTATTTGGATTTTTCTCAAGAAGTAAAAGTAACAGAAGTCCAAAAGTTTTTTTTACAGCTCTATACATCCTAGTGGGGCCTCATTTAGATTATGCTGCTCAGTTTTGGTCCCCTTACTACAGGATGGATATAAACTCATTAGAGAGCATACGAAAAGAATGCCCAAAAATGATTTACTGTGTAAGGAACCTCCCGTATGAAGATAGACTCAAAGCCTTAAATCTCCACTCTCTGGATAGGCGTAGAATGAGGGGAGATATCATTGAAGTGTATAAGTGGATGACGGGCATAAACAAGGGAGATTTTTAATAAAGTAATGAGGGTGTCGAACCAGGTAAGAACCAGGAAATAATGGATTTAAGTGGATAAATTTAGATTTAGGAAGGACATAGGTAAGTACTGGTTTTCTAACAGAGTTGTAGATGCGAGGAACAATCTTCCCAGTGGGGTGATAGAGGCTAGGACCTTGGGTAGCTTTAAGAAGAGACTGGACAAATATATGAGTGGGAGGGGCTGGGGTTTGATTTGTGTCATTGGGTACGGGAGTTATTTCTAGGGAAGCTTCAGGTAGTAGTCGTTTTGATAAGGACCTGCCTCGCATGGGCCAGTAGGCCTTCTGCAGTGTTCCTCCATTCTTATGTTCTTAAGGATGGGCAGTGATCACTAAGAAGGTTGGGCAGTGATCACTAGGAAGGTTGGGCAGTGATCACTGGGAAGGATAGTCAGTGATCACGGGGAAGGTTGGGCAGTGATCACTAGGAAGGTTGGGTAGTGATCAATTTTAAGGTTCTGCAGTGATCACTGAGAAGGCTGGGCAGTGATCACTAAGAAGGTTAGGCAGTGATCACTAGGAAGGTTGGGCAGTGATCACTAGGAAGGTTGGGCAGTGATCACTAGGAAGGTTGGGCAGTGTTCACTAGGAAGGCTTGGGCAGTGATCAGTAGGAAGGTTGGGCAGTGATCACTAGGAAGGTTGGGCAGTGATCACTAGGAAGGCTGGGTAGTGATCACTAGGAAGGTTGGGTAGTGATCACTAGGAAGGTTGGGCAGTGATCACTAGGAAGGCAGGGCAGTGATCACTAGGAAGGTTGGGCAGTGATCACTAGGAAGGTTTGGCAGTGATCACTAGGAAGGTTGGGCAGTGATCACTAGTAAGGTTGGGCAGTGATCACTAGGAAGGTTGTGCAATGATCACTAGAAAGGTTGGGCAGTGATCACTAGGAAGGTTGGGCAGTGATCACTAGGAAGGTTCGGCAGAGTTTACTAAGAAGGCTGGGCAGTAATGACTAGGAAGGCTGGGCAGTGATCACTAGGAAGGTTGGGCAGTGATCACTAGGAAGTTTGGGCAGTGATCACTAGGAAGGCAGGGAAGTGATCACCAGGAAGTCTTGGCAGTGATCACTAGGAAGGCTGGGCAGTAATCACTAGGAAGGCTGGGCAGTGATCACTTTGATGGCTGGGCAGTGATCACTATGAAGGTCGGGCAGTGATCACTGGGAAGGCTGAGCAGTGATCACTAGGAAGGTTGGGCAGTGATCACTAGGAAGGTTGGGCAGTGATCACTGGGAAGGTCGGGCAGTGATTGCTAGGAAGGTTGGGCAGTGTTCACTTAGAAGACAGGGCAGTGATCACAAGGAAGGCTGGGCAGTGATCACTAGGAAGGCTGGGCAGTGATCACTTTGAAGGCTGGGCAGTAATCACTAGGAAGGTCGGGCAGTGATCACTAGGAATGAGGAAATGGTATGGTGATACCGACAAGATGTGGAAAAAGACACTTATGTACAGTTCAGGACATTTATTAAAGGAAACGTTTCGCCACGAGTGGCTTCTTCAGTCCTAATACAGAGAAAACTAAGAAAACACACATATATATAGTGGCAGGAGTCAGGTGAGGTGACGCGTGGGTAGAGGTGGTAGTAGTAGTAGTAGCAGTAGTAGTAGTAGTAGTAGTAGTAGTAGTAATGGAACTAAGGAGGTGAGGCTAGAGAGGGACCTGCGGGAATCAAGTAACACCAGTTCCCAGGAGGGGTTTAATATCCTCTTGCTTAGTAATTTTGAAATACTGTAACTACCGGATTTTGCTTTAAAAGTGTTACTGACAGAAATTAGTGCAGCTTCAATGCATTTTCTCCGTCTTAAGCCCGTCTTCTTTATAACTAGTTTAGCTTCATTGAATTTCATGAGGTGTCCAACATCGTCTCTATGTTGAACACATGCGTTTTTGCGGTCATCATTTCTGCAAGCATTTTTTGTGTTCTGCTATCCTATGTCCAGAGTTCTGGCTGTTTCCCCTACTATCCCTTTGTCTCACCCCCCACATGGTATAGTGTAGATTCCTGCACTTGTGCCAGAATCATGCTTGGGGTTTTGTATCAGGTTCCTAATAGTAGTTGAAGAGCTGGTAGATATTTTAGCCAGTTTTCTGTCAAACATTTTTGAAACATTAGTGGCAACGTTGCTGACCGGTAAAACGATGTAACTTGGAGGCTTTTCTTCAATTTGATAGGTGTTGGTCTTGCTGAGGATACGTGTTGCACGTTTCCTGCAGTCACGTATGAAGTGTAGGGGAAGATGAACATCAAAATGGTATACAATGTCTTACCTAACAAGTGTAGGGGAAAGTGTAGTGAACTAAAAGAGTTGGTGATGTATGTACATTCTTCTTCGAGGAACTGCGGACTGGAAATTTTGTAGGCTCTCAGAAAGAAGCCAATAACTACCCCTCTTTTAGTTCTTGTGTCATGGTGAGAGAAGAAATGTAGAAGATCATTCTTGTAGGTAGGCTTCCGGTAGACTTTAAAAGAAAGTTTGTTTTCCCCTGTGCGTAAGAGAACGTCGAGAAAAGGTAACTGGTTGTCCTTCTCCTCCTCTAGAGTAAATTTAATAGTAGGTTCCAGAGTGTTGATGGTGTTGAGGATGCCCTGTACGTAAAAGTTTTTTGGGGTACAATGACCAAAATATCATCTACGTACCGCATCCAAGTAACTGAACGAGGGATGTTATGAGGATCCTTCTTGATTCCGGTCCTCCATATATAATTGGCAAAAACCCTGAAACAAAGGGGGGGATCCCATGGCTAGTCCGAAGAGTTGTTTGTACTTTTTGTCCTGGGAACCTAAAACAGTTATTAACGAACACAAAGTTCGACAAGGCTCACAAAATCTTGGGGGTACAGGTAACTCTGTATCATCTTTAATCACCCTGCGAAGAAGATCAATGGCTTGATAAAACTGAGACATTGGTGAATAAGGCAGTCACGTCAAAACTTGCAAGCTTCTTTCACTCATGTCGAGATCCCTGATACGGTTAAGGAGGCCCACCCAATGCTTTAGATGAGCCTGACTGATTGTACCCAGGAGCTTTGACAAATATTTCGCCAAAACTCCTGCTAGACTGAGGGGCGCTGGCGATTCCGATTAATGGGTTTTCATAGGCACGTTTGGTTTGTGGGTCTTTGGTAAACCATAAAGTCTAGCTGACTTGGGGTTAAGGGATGGGGCGCAAGAGCTTTTTTACCTTCTTCTGATTTCCTGAGTATGCTGCGGGTCTTACTGAGAAAAGAATCTGTTCTTTTTTTCCATGCATGTTCGGGGATGGAAACGTAGGTGTTGGCGTCGTTAAATAAATCTTGCATCTTACTAACGTATTTCTGTACTGTTGAGGATGACCACTTCCTCCTCCTTTGTCCGCGTGGTGATGAGAATATCATTATTAGTAGCTAAGTTTTTTGAGTTCCTGGATGTAGCGACGAGGAATGACTGGACGACTAGGTTCAGAAACTGCAGCTGCAATAAGTCTTGTATGAAACCTTTGTTAAACTCAGAGTCACCGAAGAAATGGTTTTTGATCACTGTGTCTAACTCGCATTTAGGCTTCCGTATGCCAGTAGCAAACTTGAGACCTAAGCTGAGTGCTTCGGATTCTGTATCACTGAGAACATAAGAAGAAAGGTTATTGATGATGTCAGCTCTACCAATATCTTTCCATTTGCTGTGTTGACAGAGAGAGGAAAGTTTTCTTGAGAGCCGTAGTTTCTGCTGTAGGTTGGCGGTGGTAACTTTGCTTAGGATGTGTTCGGCGGTGCGTCTGTCAGGAGTGGGAAGGGAAGTGAGAACGACGCCAACACATACGTTTCCATCCCCGAACATGCATGGAAGAAAGAAACAGATTCTTTTCTCAGTAAGACCCGCAGCATACTCAGGAAATCAGAAGAAGGTAAAAAGCTCTTGCGCCTCATCCCTTAACCCCAAGTCAGCTAGACTTTATGGTTTACCAAAGACCCACAAACCAAACGTGCCTATGAGACCCATTACATCTGGAATCGGCAGCGCCCCTCACAGTCTAGCAGGAGTTTTGGCGAAATATTTGTCAAAGCTCCTGGGTACAATCAGTCAGGCTCATCTAAAGCATTCGGGTGACCTCCTTTAAACCGTATCAGGGATCTCGACATGAGTGATAAGAAGTTGCAATTTTTTGACGTGACTGCCTTATTCACCAATGTCTCAGTTGTCAAGCCATTGATCTTCTTCGCAGGGTGATTAAAGATGATACAGAGTTACCTGTACCCCCCCAAGATTTTGTGAGCCTTGTCGAACTTTGTGTTCGTTATAAATGTTTTAGGTTCGAGGAAAAAAAAATTTACAACAACTCTTCGGACTAGCCATGGGATCCCCCCTTAGTCAGTTCTTCCCAATTTATATATGGAGGACTTGGAATCAAGAAGGATCCTCAGTAACATCCCTCGTTCAGTTACTTGGATGCGGTACGTAGATGATATTTTGGTCTTGTACCCAAAAATTCTTGACGTACAGGGCATCCTCAAACACCATCACACCCTGGAACCTACTTTTAAAATTTTAAACTCTAGGGGAGGAGAAGGAAAACCATTTAAACCTTTTCTCGACGTTCTTTTAAACGCACAGGGGAAAACAAACTTTCTTTTAAAGTCTACCGGAAGCTTACCTACAAGAATGATCTTCAACATTTCTTCTCTCACCATGACACAAGAACTAAATGAGGGGTAGTTATTGGCTTTTTCTGAGAGCCTACAGAATTTTCAGTCCGCAGTTCCTCGAAGAAGAATTGTACATACATCACCAACTCTTTTAGTTCACTACACTTTCCCCTACACTTCATACGTGACTGCAGGAAACGTGCAACACGAAATCCTCACAAGACCAAAAACCTATCAAATTGAAGAAAAGCCTCCAATTTAAATCGTTTTACCGGTCAGAAACGTTGCCATTTTTTAATTTTTCAAAAATGTTTGACAGAAAACTGGCTAAAATATCTACCAGCTCTTCAACTACTATTAGGAACCTGATACAAAAACCCAAGCATGATTCTGGCACAAGTGCAGGAATCTACACTATACCATGTGGGGGGTGTGACCCAAAATATACGTAGGGGAAACAGCCAAACTCTGGACATTTGGATAGCAGAACACAAAAATGCTTGCAGAAATGATGACCGAAAAACGCATGTGTTCAACATGGGGACGATGTTGGACACCTCATGAAATTCAATGAAGCTAAACTAGTTATTAAAGAAGACGACTTAAGACGGAGAAAATGCATTGAAGCTACACTTATTTCTGCCAGAAACACTATAAAGCAAAAATCCGGTAGTTTTTCGTATTTCAAAATTACTAAGCAAAGGATATTACCATCCTGGGAACTGGTGTTACTTGATGCCAGCAGGTCCCTCTCTAGCCTCACCTCCTTAGTTCCATTACTACTACTACTACTACCACTGCTACTACTACTACTACCACCTATACCCACGCGTCACCTCACCTGACTCCTGCCACTATATATATATGTGTTTTCTTAGTTTTCTCTGTATTAGGACTGAAGAAGCCACTCGTGGCGAAACGTTTCCTTTAATAAATGTCCTGAACTGTACATAAGTGTCTTTTTCCACATCACTAGGAATGCTGGGCAGTGATCACTAGGAAGGTTGGGCAGTGATCACTAAGAAGGTTGGGCAGTGATCACGGGGAAGGTTGGGCAGTGATCACTGGGAAGGTTGGGCAGTGATCACAGAAAACGTTGGGCAGTGATCACTAGGAAGGTTGGGCAGTGATCACTAGGAAGGTTGGGCAGTGATCACTGGGAAGGTTGGGCAGTGATAACTAGGAAGGTTGGGCAGTGATCACTGGGAAGGCTGGGCAGTGATCACTGTGAAGGTTGGGCAGTGATCACTGGGAAGGCTGGGCAGTGATCACTAGGAATGTTGTGCAGTGATCACTGGGAAGCTTGGGCAGTGATCACTAGGAAGGTTGGGCAGTGATCACTGGGAAGATTGGGCAGTGATCACTGGGAAGGTTGGGCAGTGACCACGTGGAAGGTTGGGCAGTGATCACTAGGAAGGTTGAGTAGTGTTCAAGGGGAAGGTTGTGCAGTGATCACTGAGTATGTTGGGCAGTGATCACTAGGAAGGTTGGGCAGTGATCACTTGGAAGGTTCGGCAGTGATCACTAAGAAGGTTGGGCAGTGATCATTAGGAAGGTTGGGTAGTGATCACTAGGAAGGCTGGGCAGTGATCACTAAGAAGGTTGGGTAGTGTTCACTAGGAAGGTTGGGCAGTGATCATTAGGAAGGTTTGGCGGAGTTCACTAGGAAGGCTGGGCAGTGATCACTAGTAAGGTTGGGCAGTGATAACTAGGAAAGTTGGGCAGTGGTCACTAGGAAGGTTGGGCAGTGATCACTAGGAAGGTTGGGCAGTGATCATTAGGAAGGCTATGCAGTGATCACTAGGAAGGCTGGGCAGTGATCACTAAGAAGGATGGGCAGTGATCACTAGGAAGGTTGAGCAGTGATCACTAGCAAGGTTGGGCAGTGATAACTAGGAAGGTTGGGCAGTGATCACTAGGAAGGTTGGGCAGTGATAACTAGGAAGGTTGGGCAGTGATCAACGGGAAGGTTGGGCAGTGATCACTAGGGAGGTTGTGCACTGATTACTAGGAAGGCTGGGCAGTGATCACTAGGAAGGTTGGGCAGTGATCACTAGGAAGGTTGGGCAGTGATCACTGGGAAGGTTGGGCAGTGATCACTAGGAAGGTTTGGCGGAGTTCACTAGGAAGGCTGGGCAGTGATCACTAGTAAGGTTGGGCAGTGATCACTGGGATGTTTGGGCAGTGATCACTGGTAAGGCTGGGCAGTGATCACTAGGAAGGTTGGGCAGTGATCACTAGGAAGAATGTGCAGTGATAACTGGGAAGGTTGAACAGTGATCACTAGGAAGGTTGGGCAGTGATCACTGGAAAGGTTGGGCAGTGATCACTGGGAAGGTTGGGCAGTGACCACTAGAAAGGTTGGGCAGTGATCACTAGGAAGGTTGGGCAGTGATCACTAGGAAGGTTGGGCAGTGATCACTGGGAAGGTTGGGCAGTGTTAACTAAGAAGGCCGGGCAGTGAACACTAGGAAGTTTGAGTAGTGTTCACGGGGAAGGTTGTGCAGTGATCACTGAGAAGGTTGGGCAGTGATCACTAGGAAGGTTGGGCAGTGATCACTAGGAAGGTTGGGCAGTGATCACTAGGAAGGTTGGGCAGTGATCATTAGGAAGGTTGGGCAGTGATCACTAGGAAGGCTGGGCAGTGATCACTAAGAAGGTTGGGCAGTGATCACTAGGAAGGTTGGGCAGTGATCATTAGCAAGGTTGGGCAGTGATAATTAAGAAGGTTGGGCAGTGATCACTAGGAAGGTTGGGCAGTGATCACTAGGAAGGTTGGCCAGTGATCACAAGGAAGGTTATGCAGTGTTCACTAAGAAGGCTGGGCAGTGATCACTAGGAAGGTTGGGCAGTGATAACTAGGAAGGTTGGGCAGTGATCACTGGGAAGGATGGGCAGTGATCACAAGGAAGGTTGGAGAGTGATCACTAGGAAGGTTGTGCAGTGATCACTCGCAAGGTTGGGCAGTGATCACTAGGAAGGTTTGGCAGTGTTCACTAGGAAGGCTGGGCAGTGATCACTAGGAAGGTTGGGCAGTGATCACTAGGAAGGTTGGGCAGTGATAAATGGGAAGGCTGTGCAGTGATCGCTTGGAAGGTTGGGCAGTGATCACTGGGAAGGCTGGGCAGTGATCACTAGGAAGGTTTGGCGGAGTTCACTAGGAAGGCTGGGCAGTGATCACTAGTAAGGTTGGGCAGTGATCACTGGGATGTTTGGGCAGTGATCACTGGTAAGGCTGGGCAGTGATCACTAGGAAGGTTGGGCAGTGATCACTAGGAAGAATGGGCAGTGATAACTGGGAAGGTTGAACAGTGATCACTAGGAAGGTTGGGCAGTGATCACTGGAAAAGGTTGGGCAGTGATCACTGGGAAGGGTTTGGGGAGTGACCACTAGAAAGGTTGGGCAGTGATCACTAGGAAGGTTGGGCAGTGATCACTAGGAAGGTTGGGCAGTGATCACTGGGAAGGTTGGGCAGTGTTAACTAAGAAGGCCGGGCAGTGAACACTAGGAAGTTTGAGTAGTGTTCACGGGGAAGGTTGTGCAGTGATCACTGAGAAGGTTGGGCAGTGATCACTAGAAGGTTGGGCGTGATCACTAGGAAGGTTGGGCAGTGATCACTAGGAAGATTGGGCAGTGATCATTAGGAAGGTTGGGCAGTGATCACTAGGAAGGCTGGGCAGTGATCACTAAGAAGGTTGGGCAGTGATCACTAGGAAGGTTGGGCAGTGATCATTAGCAAGGTTGGGCAGTGATAATTAAGAAGGTTGGGCAGTGATCACTAGGAAGGTTGGGCAGTGATCACTAGGAAGGTTGGCCAGTGATCACAAGGAAGGTTATGCAGTGTTCACTAAGAAGGCTGGGCAGTGATCACTAGGAAGGTTGGGCAGTGATAACTAGGAAGGTTGGGCAGTGATCACTGGGAAGGATGGGCAGTGATCACAAGGAAGGTTGGAGAGTGATCACTAGGAAGGTTGTGCAGTGATCACTCGCAAGGTTGGGCAGTGATCACTAGGAAGGTTTGGCAGTGTTCACTAGGAAGGCTGGGCAGTGATCACTAGGAAGGTTGGGCAGTGATCACTAGGAAGGTTGGGCAGTGATAAATGGGAAGGCTGTGCAGTGATCGCTTGGAAGGTTGGGCAGTGATCACTGGGAAGGCTGGGCAGTGATCACTAGGAACGTTTTGCAGTTATCACTAGGAAGGTTGGGCAGTGATCACTGGGAAGCTTGGGCAGTGGTCACTATTCAGGTTGGGCTGTGATCACTGGTAAGGTTGGGCAGTGATCACTGGGAAGGTTGGGCAGTGATCACTAGGAAGGTTGGGCAGTGTTCACTAGGAAGGCTGGGCAGTGATCACTAGGAAGTTTTGGCAGTGATCACTGGGAAGGTTGGGCAGTGATCACTTGGAAGGTTGGGCAGTGATCACTAGGAAGGTTGGGCAGTGATCAGTAGGAAGGTTGGGCAGTGATCACTAGGAAGGCTGGGCAGTGATCACTAGGAAGGTTGGGCAGTGATCACGGGAAAGGTTGGGCAGTGATCACTGGGAAGGTTGGGCAGTGATCACTAGGAAGGTTGGGCAGAGATCACCAGGAAGGTTGGGCAGTTATCATTAGGAAGGTTGGGCAGTGATCACTAAGAAGTTTGGGCAGTGATCACTATGAAGGTTGGGCAGTGATCACTGGGAAGGATGGTCAGTGATCACGGGGAAGGTTGGGCAGTGATCATTAAAAGGTTGGGTAGTGATCAATTTTAAGGTTGTGCAGTGATCACTGAGAAGGTTGGGCAGTGATCACTATGAAGGTTGGGCAGTGATCACTAGGAAGGATGGGCAGTGATCACTAGGAAGGTTGGGTAGTGATCACTATGAAGGTTGGGCAGTGATCACTAGGAAGGTTGGGCAATGATCACTAGGAAGGCTGGGCAGTGATCACTAGGAAGGTTGGATAGTGATCACTAGGAAGGTTGGGCAGTGATCACTTGGACGGCTGGGCAGTGATCACTAGGAAGGTTGGGCAGTGATCACAAGGAAGGTTTGGCAGTGATCACTACAAAGGTTGGGCAGTGATCACAAGGAAGGTTGGGCAGTGATCACAAGGAAGGTTGTGCAGTGATCACTAGAAAGGTTGGGCAGTGATCACTAGGAAGGCTGGGCAGTGATCACTAGGAAGGTTGTGTAGTAATCACTAGGAAGGTTGGGCAGTGATCACTAGGAAGGCCGGGCAGTGATCACTAGGAAGGATGGGCAGTGATCACTAGGAAGGTTTGGCAGTAATCACTAGGAAGGTTGGGCAGTGATCACTAGGAAGGTTGGGCAGTGATCACTAGGAAGGTTGTGCAGTGATCACTAGGAAGGTTGGGCAGTGTTTATTAAGAAGGCTGGGCGGTGATGACTAGGAAGGCTGGGCAGTGAGTACTAGGAAGGTTGGGCAGTGATCACTAGGAAGTTTGGGCAGTGATCACTAGGAAGGTTGGGCAGTGTTCACGGGGAAGGTTTTGCAGTGATCACTGAGAAGGTTGGGCAGTGATCATTAGGAAGGCTGGGCAGTGATCACTAAGAAGGTTGGGCAGTGATCACTAGGAAGGTTGGGCAATGATCATTAGCAAGGTTGGGCAGTGATAACTAAGAAGGTTGGGCAGTGATCACTAGGAAGGTTGGGCAGTGATCACTAGGACGGCTGGGCAGTGATCACTAGGAAGGTTGGGCAGTGATCACTAGGAAGATTGGGCAGTGATCACAAGGAAGTTTGGGCAGTGATCACAAGGAAGCTTGTGCAGTGATCACTAGAAAGGTTGGGCAGTGATCACTAGGAAGGTTGTTCAGTGATCACTAGGAAGGCTGGGCAGTGACCACTAGGAAGGCTGGGCAGTGATCGCTTTGATGGCTGGGCAGTGATCACTGGGAAGGCCGAACAGTGATCACTAGAAAGGTTGGGCCGTGATCACTAGGAAGGATGGGCAGTGATCACTAAGAAGGTTGGGCAGTGTTCAGTAGGAAGGCTGGGCAGTGATCACTAGGAAGGTTGGGCAGTGATCACTAGGAAGGATGGGCAGTGATCAATGGGAAGGCTGTGCAGTGATCACTTGGAAGGTTGGGCAGTGATCACTGGGAAGGCTGGACAGTGATCACTAGGAACGTTTTACAGTGATCACTAGGAAGGTTGGGCAGTGATCACTGGGAAGCTTGGGCAGTGATCACTAGGAACGTTTTGCAGTGATCACTAGGAAGGTTGGGCAGTGATCACTAGGAGGTTGGGCAGTGTTTATTAAGAAGGCTGGGCGGTGATGACTAGAAAGGCTGGGCAGTGATCACTAAGAAGGTTGGGCAGTGATCACTAGGAAGTTTGGGCAGTGATCACTAGGAAGGCTTGGCAGTGATCAATAGGAAGGCTGGGCAGTGATCACAAGGAAGGCTGGGCAGTGATCGCTTTGATGGCAGGGCAGTGATCATATGAAGGTCGGGCAGTGATCACTGAGAAGGCTGAGCAGTGATCACTAGGAAGGTTGGGCAGTGATCAATAGGAAGGATGGGCAGTGATCACTGGGAAGGTTGGACAGTGATTGCTAGGAAGTTTGGGCAGTGTTCACTTAGAAGACAGGGCAGTGATCACTAGGAAGGCTGGACAGTGATCACTAGGAAGGCTGTTCAGTGATCACTTTGAAGGCTGGGCAGTAATCACTAGGAAGGTCGGGCAGTGATCACTAGGAATGCTGGGCAGTGATCACTAGGAAGACTGGGCAGTGATCACTAGGGAGGCTTGCTGTGATCACTATGAAGGTTGGGCAGTGATCACTAGGAACGCTGGGCAGTGATCAATAGGAAGGTTGAGCAGTGATCACTTGGAAGGTTGGGCAGTGATAACTAGGAAGGTTGGGCAGTGATCACTAGGAAGGCTGGGCAGTGATCACTAGGAAGGTTGTGCAGTGATCAGTAGGAAGGTTGAGCAGTGATCACTAGGAAGGCTGGGCAGTGATCACTAGGAAGGTTGGGAAGTGATCACGAGCAAGGTTGGGCAGTAATCACCAGGAAGGCTGGGCAGTGATCACTAGGAAGTTTGAGCAGTGATAACTAAGAAGGTTGGGCAGTGATCACGGGGAAGGTTGGGCAATGGTCACTAGGAAGGTTGATCAGTGATCACTAGGAAGGTTGGGCAGTGTTCACTAAGAAGACTGGGCAGTGATCACTAGGAAGTCTGGGCAGTGATCACTAGGAAGGTTGGGCAGTGATCACTAGGAAGGCTGGGCAGTGATCATTAGGAAGGTTAGGCAGTGATCACTATGAAGGTTGGGCAGTGATCACTAGGAAGGTTGGGCAGTAATCACTGGGAAGGTTGGGCAGTGATTGCTAGGAAGGTTGGGCAGTGTTCAGTTAGAAGACAGGGCAGTGATCACTAGGAAGGCTGGGCAGTGATCACTAGGAAGGCTGGGCAGTGATCACTTTGAAAAGGGTGGGCA
>NW_026508287.1:0-12739 GCF_026875155.1 Cherax quadricarinatus
AAGTTTCTCTTTTAAAAAACCTGCAAAAAGGGTCATAAAAGGGTCCCTCTTATAAGGTGCTGGTTGGGTCACCAAAAATTATAATATGTTGACAGTTGTGTTGTAGCAGAAGGGATTTCAATATTTTCCATTAGGAAGTTGATAGGGTCTGCATGTTGCCACTGAGGCCCTGTACATTGCACATGCTAGTACAGGGGTACTATGTTTATACAGAGCTTGAAGAACATCATTTCAAGATGTGTAGGGGTGGCAACATCTATGTGCTGAGCATGAACACTTTAGAGAAGCACACAGCAACACCACCTCCTTGCCCTTGCCTGTCTCTTCTCATCCATGAGGTTTTAAGCCAGCAATTCTTGCAAAATTTTCTGGAGTCCTGTCACCCAAAAAATTTGTTTCAACAACAGCTATCATGTCGGGACGTCGAGTGTTCCACAAACTATGTGTGAGCTCTCCAACATTAGTAATGAAACCTCAATGTTGGCCGACAGGATGCGATAGACTGGCTCCTCATGATGAAGTGGTCAGCTTGGGGTGGTTTGGGTGTGTAGGAATGTAAGGTGCCTCCCCTTTGAGAGAGGTAGGGTACTGAGGCAGCTGCGGGATGTAGGTCGTGGTCTTGTATAAGGCCCAATCCCACCTGATGGCTGGGATAGGAGATGCTAAGGGGGTGACGTGGGGAGAGTGTTTACCAATTCAGAGATCCTGCGGGTTTTTGTTCTGAGAACAGGTCTCAAAAACAGGTGGCCCTGTCTGTCAACCTTTTTAGAGACCTGTTCTCAGAACAAACCAGCAGATCTCTGAATTGGTAACACTCTCACACGTCCCCCACTTAGCTACTCCTATCTCTCTGCTCTCTTTCTCTCTCCTCTCTTTCTCTTCCTCTCTTTCTCTCTCCTCTCCTTTTTCTCCTCTCTCTCCTCTCTTTCTCCTCTATCTCCTCTCTTTTTCCTCTCCTCTCTTTCTCCTGTCTCCTCCTCCTTTCTCACCTCATTCTCTCTTTCTCATTCATTCTCTCATTCTCATTCTTCATTCTCTCTCATTCTCTCACGTCTCTCTCATTCTCTCTCATTCTCATCTCTCACTGTCTCCTCATTCTCTCTCTCATTTCTCATTCTCTCACGTCTCAGAGGACACAATACCGTCTTCACCAATCTTCCGCTCCACTCTCACATTATTTCAATAAATCAATCACGTGAATGTCTTTATTTCCTGAGTCCAGACGAAAACAAAACAAAATGCTTTAAAACGGTATTCGCTGGACGGTGGAAAATCGCCCCTTTGGCAGCCGGACACATTGTCTATTTTCCCAGCCTGACTGCACTGTAACCATCACTGGGTCCAAAAGGTCGTTATCTACATGACCTTATTCCGGGAGGCAAGAGGTACCGGAAGACCTCTGCTGCTGTGTTTGCTTCTGTGTCTGCTGCCATGTCTTTACTGTTCTGCTGCTCTGTTGTTGCTTCTGCTGTTGTTGGCGTTTTGTCTTCTGCTGTGTGTGTGTTCTTCTGTTTTAACTGCTGCTGGCATTTTCTGTTGTTGCTGCGGCGTCTGTGAGGCTGTGACTGCTGGTGTCTGCTGCTGCTACAGTAAACTCTAGGGTATCTAACGCCAGGTGACAAGCCATAACTGAAAGAATTCACCAAACAACATCGTCATGCAACCATAAACATGTAACTGTGCAACATAAGCATCATGCAACATAAACATCGTGCGTGGTAATACGAACGTTGTAAGTTCTAAGGAACAACAGTGTGTGTCCTGCCCCGCCAGACATCTAATAAAAAAAAACTTTCGACTACCCTGAGAAGAGTCGGTTTATTCAGTCTTCCATGAGAGAAAATAATCAACTCAATTTTGTGGATACGCTAGTGTTTTGGGAACGGGAGACAATTCAGGTTTGATCCGGGAAGTGGAAGGTAGCTCCAGTTCCTGGTCAAGAGCCTTTCCTCAGCGTGGAGGCACCTTCCTTGAAGGGTACGGTTACTAAAGCTTAAGAGTATAGGAAGACGTTTTGAGTTCATTGAAGCAATTCTTTCCCTTAATGGGACTCCCAGGTGCTTTCAGGCCGGGAAGGGCTCTTGGTTAAAAGGGACTGGAGCAACTATCTTGAAAATAAACGATTAACTCTCCAGGTGCTCTATGAGTCCTACAGGTTTAGCTTTTTTCCCCATGATCACAAAATGCATACTAAATAATTTGAAAAGGTTGTTTAAATGATTTTTAGAAGTGGAAATTGACTGTAGTAACTATTGTCAAAGGCACTAATGGATAAACACTTGCCGTTTATGGTGTATATTCACTTATATTAATTGCCTATATGTGTTGCGGGGGTCGATTCAAAGCTCCTGGCCCGGCCTCTGAGGTTGTTTCTACTAGGTCCACTCCAACCCTATTTTCAAGAGCCTTGTCGTACCTCCTTTTAAAGCTGTGTGTGAGTGTGTGAAACATTATAGCACACTTTTATATTAAAATTCTTAAAAATAAATATTAATTGTAACTACACTTTAAATTTTCTAGTGGTGGTTCACCGGTGGTGGTGCTGGTGGTTCACTGGTGGTGGTGCTGGTGGTTCACTCGTGGTGGTGCTGGTGGTTCACTGGTGGTGGTGCTGGTGGTTCACGGGTGGGGGTGCTGGTGGTTCACTGGGGTGGTGCTGGTGGTTAAACTGGTGGGGGTGCTGGTGGTTCACTGGGGGTGGTGCTGGTGGTTCACTGGTGGTGGTGCTGGTGTTCACTGGTGGGGGTGCTGGTGTTCACTGGTGGTGGTGCTGGTGGTTCACTGGTGGTGGTGCTGTGGTTCACTGGTGGGGGTGCGTGGTTACTGGTGGTGGTGCTGGTGGTTCACTGGTGGTGGTGCTGGTGGTTCACTGGTGGTGGTGCTGGTGGTTCACTGGTGGTGGTGCTGGTGGTTCACTGGTGGTGGTGCTGGGGGTTTTCACTGGTGGTGGTCTGGGGGTTCACTACGGGGTGGTGGCTTCACTGCTGGTGGTGCGGGGTTTCACTGGTGGGGGTGGTGGTGGTTCGAGGGTGGTGGATGGTTCACTGGTGGTGGTGGTTCACTGCTGTGGTGGTTCACTGCTGGTGGTGGCACTGGTTCCCTTGTGGTGGTGGTGATTCACTGATGGTGGTGGGGTTCATGCAGGTGGGGGGGCACGGGTTCACTTGTGGTGGTGGTTCGGTGGTGGTGATGGTTCATTGCTGCGGGTGGTGGTGGCACTAGTCACTTGTGGTGGTTCGCTGTTGGTGGGGCAGGGGGTCACTTGTGGGGGTTTTCGGTGGTGGTGGTGGTTCATTTTGGGGGTAGTGGTGACACTTGTTCGCTTGTGGGGGTTAACTACTGTGCGGGGTGATTCACTACTGGGGGTGGCACTGTTCACTTGTGGGGGTGGTTCACTACGGGTTGGTGTGGCACTGGTTGCCCTCTGGTGGTGTTCACTACTGTGGTGGGGGTTGGTGGCACTGGTTCACTTGTGGTGGTGGTTCACTACTGGGGGTTGGGGGGGCCACTGGTTCACTTGTGGTGGTTCACTACTGTGGTGGTGGTGGCACTGGTTCACTTGTGGTGGTGGTGGTTCACTATTGTGGTGGTGGTGGCACTGGTTCACTTGTGGTGGTGGTTCAGTAACTCACAACAACGAGAACATCAACGCCGGCAAAGTGTGATTTTAGAGCATTTTATACCCCGTAATTTTAGAGTAAAAATTGGTAATAAACACGCGTGATGAGCTGGCGAGAATGTGGGAGGGAGGGGGGGGAGAATGGAGTGGTGGGGAGTGATGGAAAGAAGTGGGGGAGGTGGGAAGGAGTGGAGGAGGTGGAACAGGAGGTAGATGACAGTGCAGGGAGATAGGATGATAAATTAGACACATGTGCAAGTGCAGTGTCTGTCAACACTGCAGTGTCTGACAGACACTGCACTTCTTGGGACTTAATACTTGGGAATTCTTCGCTTGCCTAATTCTTGGGCACGACCTACTTCAACATTGAACAAATGTTACACAACCTATGACTTCTGCACCTCTCCTGCCAACGGTTAAAAAGCTCCTTCTCCACACGTAAGCCGTATTCTATTCAAAATTGATGGACTGACCACATCGACTCAAGGTTGAGGGACTGTTTACCTCATTCCCCCCCTGTTCTTCCAAGATTCTCCTTTGTATGGACTGATGAAGCCCCCGTGTGGCGAAACGTTTCCTCAATAAAGATACCCAAGAGTTTTCACAGTGTCTAATTTATCAACATGTCGGGTTTTCTGAACCATTTATCACAAAGGAGATAGGGTAAGAGAGATTTCGCAAATGCAAACAATTAACACAATTCCAGGGTTTGTATTAGCTCCTACGAGCCTGGACTGTGACTTGACCACTGCAACCACAACTAGGTGAGTACACCACACACACACACACACACACACACAAAACACACACAAAGGGGAAAGGAGGAAAGAGAGGGATGGAGAAGACAGACAGGAGATCCCAACCCAGGAAGAAGATCAAATACAGCCTCCCTCACAACTTTCTATAGAAGCCTCCAAACCAGGTCAACCCCAGTGCAACCAAAAAACTCTAAATCAAAACACCCATGCCACATCCAATGCCCCCCCCCCCACTACATTACAAACTTCACCCCCACAGCAACAACCCATAGTTCCTTACCAGGTCCTCCCACTTCCCCAACCCCAATTTCTTCCCAGACACAGTCTTTGAAAAGAAGTTGAAGGTGTGGTATACAATGCAGATGGAATAACAAACAAGTATGAGGAGTGGCACGAAAGAAAACAAAGAGACATCCCCAGACTAATACACTCACAAAAAACAAAACTCACCAGAATAATAACAGATTCAATCTTTCCATCCGGGTATCAAATCCTCAGGAAAGACAGAGGAGGAGAGGGGCGGAGGAGTTTTCACGCTCATTTAAAAAGCAGTTGGGTTTGAGACAATGGAAGGAATGGATGGCATGGGCGAAAGGGACTACTTAGTAGGAACAATCCAGTCTGAGGGACATAAGGTGATAATTGCAGTAATGTACAACCCACCACAGAACTGCAGGAGGCCAAGAGAAGAATAACGATGAGAGCAACAGAGCAATGATCGACACACTAGCCAGGTGGCCAGGAGAGCACACATGGGGGACAAAGTTACTATTATGGGTGATTTCAATCACAAGGAGATTTTACTGGAAAACCTGGAGCCCCATGGGGGTCCCGAAACATGGAGTGCCAAGATGATGGATGTGGTACTGGAGAACCTCATGCATCAACATGTTAGAGACACTACCAAGAGAGAGGAGAGGGTGAACCAGCAAGGTTGGAACCTTTTATTCACCATGAGTATTCGGACATCGAGGGGATCATGTATGGGAAAAGGCCCCTGGACAAATGATCATGTGGTTCGTGCTTCGACTACATGTTGAGCTCCAAGTGGAGAAGTACAGGAATAGGCTGGGAAAAAACCAAACTACAAAAGGGGAACTACTCAGGGATGAGGAAAATTCCTTCAAGACATTCATGGGAGAGGGAACTGACAGGAAAACCAGTACAAGAAATGATGGACTAAAGTAGCAACAAAAAGCAAGGGGGCAAGGGGAGGTTTGTTCCCAAAGGGGAAAAAGAAATAATGGGAAAAACAGAACGAGTCCTGGTTCACCCAAAGGTGTAGGGAGGCAAAAACTAGGTGTACAGAGAATGGAAAAGGTAAAAGAAGACAGAGAACTCAGGAAAATAAAGAAATCAGCCGAAGAGCCAAAACGAATATGCACAGATAAGAAGGGAGGCCAGAGACAATATGAAAATGACATAGCATCAAAAATAAAGACGACCCGAAGCTGTTGTACGCCACATCAGGAGGAAAACAAATCAAGGGCCAGGTAATCAGACTGAGGAAGGTGATGGGGAATTCACAAGAACGACCGAGAGGTATGTCAGGAGCTCAACACAAGATTTTAAAGAGGGATTTACAGTGGAAACCAGTAGGACTCCAAGAAATCAGAACAGGGGCACACCAGCAATGCTGGAAGAGGTACATATAACCAAAGGAGGTGAGGTGAAGAAGCTCTTTGCGAACTTGACACCTCAAAGGCAGTGGGACCCAGACAACAACTCTCCATGGGTCCTTTAAAAAGGGAGCAGAGATATTGGGGAGCCATTAACAAAGATCTTCAACACATCAATTGAAAACTGGGCAACTCCCCGAGGTATGGAAAATGGCAAAATGTAGTCCCATTTTTTAAAAAGGAGACATTTAGGCACTAAACCTACAGACCTTATCACTAACGTGTATAGTATGCAAGGTCATGGAGAAGATCATCAGGGGGAGAGTGGTCGGGGACCTGGAAAGAAACAAGTGTATAATTGACAACCAGCACGGGTTTTAGGGAAGGAAAATCCTGTTCACAAAAACCCACTAGAGGTTTTATGACAAAGGGGACAGAAGTAAGACAAGAGAGAAGGGGGGGATCGACTGCGTATTTTTGGACTGCAAAAGGGCCCTTTACACGTTCCTCACAAAGGTTACTGAAAAAAACAAAAAGGGCCAGGCACACAAACAGGAAAGGCACTGCAAAGGATCGAATTCTGACGGGAGGAACAACGATCAGGTACCGACGAGGGGTCAAGGGGGGGGGCCTTGAAAGCGGGGGTTCCACAGGGGTCATCCAGGCCCGGCTGTTCTTGGGGATACGGAAACGACATAACGGAAGGGGGTTAGACCCAGAAGTGCACTTCTGGTCTATCCCTTCCGTTATGTCGTCACGTATACCAAGAACAGCACAGGTCCTAGGACTGACCCCTGTGGAACCCCGCTTGTCACAGGCGCCCACTCTGACACCTCGTCGCGTACCATGACTCGTTGTTGCCTCCCTGTCAGATATTCTCTGATCCATTGCAGTGCCTTTCCTGTTATGTGTGCCTGGTCCTCTAGCTTTTGCAGTAACCTCTTGTGAGGAACTGTGTCGAAGGCCTTCTTGCAGTCCAAAAATACGCAGTCGATCCACCCCTCTCTCTCTTGTCTTACTTCTGTCACCTTGTCATAAAACTCTAGTAGGTTTGTGACACAGGATTTTCCTTCCCTGAAACCGTGCTGGTTGTCAATTATACACTTGTTTCTTTCCAGGTGCCCGACCACTCTCCTCCTGATGATCTTCTCCATGACCTTGCATACTATACACGTTAGTGATACAGGTCTGTAGTTTAGTGCCTCATGTCTCCCTTTTTAAAAATTGGGACTACATTTGCCATTTTCCATACCTCAGGGAGTTGCCCATTTTTCAAATGATGTGTTGAAGATCTTTGTTAATGGCTCACACAATATCTCTGCTCCCTCTTTAAGGACCCATGGAGAGTTGTTGTCTTGGTCCCACTGCCTTTGAGGTGTCAAGTTCGCAAAGCAGCTTCTTCACCTCCTCCTTGGTTATATGTACCTCATCCAGCACTTGCTGGTGTGCCCCCCTGTTCTGATTTCTTGGAGTCCTACTGGTTTCCACTGTAAATACCTCTTTAAATCTTGTGTTGAGCTCCTGACATACCTCTCGGTCGTTTCTTGTGAATTCCCCATCACCCTTCCTCAGTCTGATTACCTGGTCCTTGACTTGTTTTCCTCCTGATGTGGCTGTACAACAGCTTCGGGTCAGTCTTTATTTTTGATGCTATGTCATTTTCATATTGTCTCTGAGCCTCCCTTCTTATCTGTGCATATTCGTTTCTGGCTCTTCGGCTGATTTCTTTATTTTCCTGAGTTCTCTGTCTTCTGTACCTTTTCCATTCTCTGTACACCTAGTTTTTGCCTCCCTACACCTTTGGGTGAACCAAGGACTCGTTCTGTTCTTCCCATTATTTCTGTTTCCCTTGGGAACAAACCTCTCCTCTGCCTCCTTGCATTTTGTTGCTACATAGTCCATCATTCTTGTACTGGTTTTCCTGTCAGTTCCTCTCCCACTGAATGTCTTGAAGGAAGTTCCTCATGCTGAGTAGTTCCCCTTTTGTAGTTTGGTTTTTTCCCAGCCTATTCCTGCTACTTCTCCACTTGGAGCTCAACTATGTAGTCGAAGCACAGAACCACATGATCACTAGCTCCCAGGGGGCCTTTCATACATGATACCCTCGATGTCCGAACTACTCATGGTGAATACAAGGTTCCAACCTTGCTGGTTCATCCTCTCCTCTCTCTCTGGTAGTGTCTCTAACATGTTGATGCATGAGGTTCTCCAGTACCACATCCATCATCTTGGCACTCCATGTTTCGGGACCCCCATGGGGCTCCAGGTTTTCCCAGTCAATCTCCTTGTGATTGAAATCACCCATAACTAGTAACTTTGCTCCCCCCATGTGTGCTCTCCTGGCCACCTCGGCTAGTGTGTCGATCATTGCTCTGTTGCTCTCATCGTATTCTTCTCTTGGCCTCCTGCAGTTCTGTGGTGGGTTGTACATTACTGCAATTATCACCTTATGTCCCTCAGACTGGATTGTTCCTACTAAGTAGTCCCTTTCGCCCATGCCATCCATTCCTTCCATTGTCTCAAAACCCCACTGCTTTTTAATGAGCAGTGCAACTCCTCCGCCCCCTCTCCTCCCTCTGTCTTTCCTGAGGATTTGATATCCGGATGGAAAGATTGAATCTGTTATTATTCTGGTGAGTTTTGTTTCTGTGAGTGCTATTATGTCTGGGGATGTCTCTTTGATTCTTTCGTGCCACTCCTCATACTTGTTTGTTATTCCATCTGCATTTGTATACCACACCTTCAACTTCTTTTCTAAGACTGTGGTCTGGGAAGTATATTGGGGTTGGGGAAGTGGGACCTGGTAAGGAACTATGGGTTGTTGCTGTGGGGGTGAAGTTTGTAATGTAGTGGTGGGGGGGCATTGGATGTGGCATGGGTTGTTTTGATTTAGAGTGTTTGGTTGCACTGGGGTTGACCTGGTTGGGAGGCTTCTATAGAAAGTTGTGAGGGAGGCTGTATTTGATCTTCTTCCTGGGTCTGGGATCTCCTGTCTGTCTTCTCCATCCCCTCTCTTTCCTCCTTTCGCCTTTGGTGTGTGTTGTGTGTGTGGTGTGTGTGTGTGTGTGTGTGTGTACTCACCTAGTTGTGGTTGCAGTGGTCAAGTCACAGCTCCAGGCCTCGTCAGGAGCTAATACGAACTCTGGAATTGTGTTAATTGTTTGCATTTGCGAAATCTCTCTTATCCTATCTCCCTTTGTAGATGAATGGTTCAGAGAACCGACATGTTGATAAATTAGACACATGTGCAACTCTTGGGTATCTTTATTGAGGAAACGTTTCGCCACACAGTGGCTTCATCAGTCCATACAAAGGAGAATCTTGAAGAACAGGAGGAGAATGAGGTAATCAGTCCCTCAACCTTGAGTCGATGTGGTCAGTCCATCAATCTTGAATAGAATACGGCATACGTGCTGAGAAGGAGCTTATAAACCGTTGGCAGGAGAGGTGCAGAAGTCATAGGTTGTGTAACATTTGTTCAATGTTGAAGTAGGTCGTGCCCAAGAATTAGGCAAGCGAAGAATTCCCAAGTATTAAGATCCCAAGAAGTTGCAGTGTCTGTCAGACACTGCAGTGTCTGACAGACACTGCACTTGCACATGTGTCTAATTTATCATCCTATCTCCCTGCACTGTCATCTACCTCCTGTCTCCACCTCCTCCACTCCTTCCCCACCTCCTCCACTTCTTTCCATCACCTCCCCACCACCTCCACTTCTCCCCCACCTCCTCCACCCACTGTCTCGCCAGCTCATCACGCTGTGCTAATTACCAATTTTTACTCTAAATTACTGGGTGATAAATGCTCTAAAATCACACTTTGCCGGCGTTGATGTTCTCGTTGTTGTGAGTTACTGAACCACCACCACAAGTGAACCAGTGCCACCACCACCACAATAGTGAACCACCACCACCACAAGTGAACCAGTGCCACCACCACCACAGTAGTGAACCACCACAAGTGAACCAGTGGCACCACCACCACCAGTAGTGAACCACCACCACAAGTGAACCAGTGCCACCACCACCACCACAGTAGTGAACCACCACCACGAGTCAACCAGTGCCACCACCACCAGTAGTGAACCACCACCACAAGTGAACCAGTGCCACCACCAGTAGTGAATCACCACCGCCACCAGTAGTTAACCACCACAAGCGAACAAGTGTCACCACTACCACCAATAATGAACCACCACCACCACCGAACCACCACAAGTGAACCACTGCCACCACCAACAGCGAACCACCACAAGTGAACTAGTGCCACCACCACCAGCAGCAATGAACCATCACCACCACCGAACCACCACCACAAGTGAACCAGTGCCACCACCACCTGCAGTGAACCACCACCACCATCAGTGAATCACCACCACCACAAGGGAACCAGTGCCACCACCAGCAGTGAACCACCACCAGCAGTGAACCACCACCACCAGTGAACCATCACCCCCATCGAACCAACCACCCCCCCTCCACCAGTGAACCAGCACCACCAGCAGTGAAGCACCACCACCAGTAGTGAACCACCAGCACCACCACCAGTGAACCACCAGCACCACCACCAGTGAACCACCAGCACCACCACCAGTGAACCACCAGCACCACCACCAGTGAACCACCAGCACCACCACCAGTGAACCACCAGCACCACCACCAAAGTAACCACCGCACCACCACCAGTGAACCACCAGCACCCCCAACCAGTGAACCACCAGCACCACCACCAGTGAACCACCAGCACCACCCCCAGTAAAACCCCAGCACCACCACCAGTGAACCACCAGCACCACCACCAGTGAACCACCAGCACCACCACCAGTGAACCACCAGCACCACCACCAGTGAACCACCAGCACCACCACCAGTAAACCCAAACCAGCACCACCCCCAGTGAACCACCAGCCCACCACGATTGAACCACCAGCCCCACCACCAGTAAACCCACCAGCACCACCACCGGTGAACCACCACTAGAAAATTTAAAGTGTAGTTACAATTAATATTTATTTTTAAGAATTTTAATATAAAAGTGTGCTATAATGTACACACACTCACACACAGCTTTAAGAGGAGGTACGACAAGGCTCTTGAAACTAGGTTGGAGTGGACCTAGTAGAAACAACCTCAGAGGCCGGGCCAGGAGCTTTGAATCGACCCCTGCAACCACATATAGGCAATTACATATAAGTGAATATACACCATAAACAGGCCAAGTGTTTATCCATTAGTGCCTTTGACAACTAGTTACTACAGTCAATTTCCACTTCTAAAAATCAATTAAGCAACTCTTTTCAAATTATTTAGTATGCATTTTGTGATCATGGGAAAGAGCTAAAACCCGTAGGACTCATAGAGCACCTGGGGAGTTAATCAGTTTTTTTTTCAAAAATAGTTGCTCCAGTCCCTCTAACCAAAAGCCCTTCCCGGCCTGAAAGCACCTGGGAGAGTCGATTAAGGTAAAGAATTGCTTCAATGAACTCAAATCGTCTTCCTATACTCTTAAAGCTCTAGTAACCGTACCCTTTAAGGAAGGTGCCTCCACGCTGAGGAAAGGCTCTTGATCCAGGGAACTGGAGCTACCTTCCACTTCCCCGGATCAGCCTGATTGTCTCCCAGTTCCCCACACTAGCGTATCCACAAAATTTAGTTGATTATTTTCCTCATGGAAGACTGAATAAACCGACTCTATCTCAGGGTAGTGAAAGATCTTTTTTATTAGATGTCTGGCGGGGCAGACACACACTGTTGTTCCTTAGAACTTACAACGTTCGTATACCACGCACGATGTTTTTTGTTGCATGATGCTTTGTTTGCACAGTTACATGTTTATGGTTGCATGACGATGTTGTTTGGATGAATTCTTTCAGTTATGGCTTGTCACCTGGCGTTAGATACCCTAGAGTTTACTGTAGCAGCAGCAGACACCAGCAGTCACAGCCTCACAGACGCCGCAGCAACAACAGACAAAGCCAGCGCAGTTAAAACAGAAGCAACACACAACAGCAGAAGACAAAACAGCAACAACAGCAGAAGCAACAACAGACGCAGCAGAACCAGTAACAGACATGGCAGCAGACACAGAGCAAACACAGCAGCAAAAGGTCTTCCGGCTACCTCTTGCCTCCAGGAATAAGGTCATGTAGATAACGACCTTTTTGGGCCCCAGTGATGGTTACAAACTGCAGTCAGGCTGGGAAAATAGACAATGTGTCCGGCTGCCAAAGGGGCGATTTTCCCACCGTCCCAGCGAATACCGTTTTAAAAACATTTTGTTTTGTTTTCGTCTGGACTCAGGGAAAAATGACATTCACGTGATTGATTTATTGAAATAATGTGAGAGTGGAGCGGAAGATTGGTGAAGACGGTATTGTGTCCTCTGAGACAGTGAGAGAATGAGAAAAGAGAGAGAGAAATGAGAGAGACAGTGAGAGAATGAGAATGAAAAGAGAATGAGAGAGACGTGAGAGAATGAGAGAGAATGAAAAAATGAGAATGAGAGAATGAATGAGAAAGAGAGAATGAGAGTGAGAAAGGAGGAGGAGACAGGAGAAAGAGAGGAGAGGAAAAAGAAGGAGATAGAGGAGAAAGAGAGGAAGAGAGGAGAAAGAGGAGAGGAGAGAGAAAGAGAGGAAGAGAAAGAGAGGAGAGAGAAAGAGAGCAGAGAGATAGGAGTAGCTAAGTGGGTGACGTGTGAGAGTGTTTACCAATTTAGAGATCCTGCTGGTTTGTTTGAAACAT
>NW_026508288.1:0-12657 GCF_026875155.1 Cherax quadricarinatus
CCGCGGAAACCGACCTTTTGCATCCGCATTTTACCGCAAACAGATATCCGCATGTGCATCCGCATCCGTGTCTGCATCCGCATTTTACCGTAAACAGATATCCGCATGTGCATCCGCATCCGTGTCTGCATCCGCATTTTAACCGTAAACAGATATCGCATGTGCATCCGCATCCGTGTCTGCATCCGCCATTTTACGCAAACAGATATCCGCATGTGCGTCCGCATCCGTGTCTGCATCCGCATTTTACTGCAAACAGATATCCGCATGTACATCCGCATCCGTGTCTGCATCTGCATTTTACCGCAAACAGATATCCGCATGTGCATCCACATCCGAATCCGTGGAACATCCGCACAATTTCTTACATCCGCATCCACATCTGCAAAATAATTAAGACATCTTCACACATCTACATCTGCGGATGTCTAAGTTTTCACATCCGATACATCTCTAGTTTGAATCCTACCTGAAGGAAGACTTCTCAGGTAGCTGAATGGAAATTAAAATCATTGCTGGATCTACAAAACTGTGAAGCCGGACATTTTCAGTACTGGAGTCAGAGCTGCAGATCCAGTATGATAAGCGATTTATATACAAATCTGGAAAGGGTTTCGGCCTCGTGGTGAATCAGGGTCTGATCAACTAGGCTGTTACTGCTGGCCACATGCAAACTAACGTACGGAGCACAGCCCGGCTGGTCAGGTACTGACTTTAGGTGCCTTCTTGAAGACAGCCAGGGGTCTATTGGTAATCCCCTTTATGTATGCTGGGAGGCAGTTGAACAGTTTTGGGCCCCTGACACTTACTGTGTTGTTTCTCAGTGTAGTTCCGTGTTCGATTCTCGGAAAGGGTGGAAACATTGGGCGTGTTTCCTTATACCGGTTGTCCATGTTCACTCATCAGAAAAGTGGGTACCTGGGTGTTAGTCGCATCCTGGGTGTTAGTCGCATCCTGGGTGTTAGTCGCATCCTGGGACAAAACTGACCTAATTTGAGGGAAATGCTCAGCATAACAAGGGACTTTCTATATAGTAATATGTCGCTGATGTCAGCTATGATCTGTATACCTTGTACATGTACTTGTATACCTTGTATATGTACTTGTATACCTTGTATATGTACTTGTATACCTTGTACATGTACTTGTATGCCTTGTACATGTACTTGTATACCTTGTACATGTACTTGTATACCTTGTACATGTACTTGTATACCTTGTACATGTACTTGTAGTAAATTAAGATATTATTATTAAGTAATAACTGGGACTGATCCCCTAAATGACTATCACCAGCTACCAGACATATATTATTGCAATACTTCTCAACGTACTAATTTTTAACAGGCAAGGCGACCCGAGGAAAAGAAACAATTTCACAATCATTCACTCCTTCCCTGTCTTGCTAGAGGAGTGCCGACATTTGAGTTTACAAATGCAAATATCCCCTTCACTCCTTCAGAGTGTAAGCACTGTACCTCACACCTCCAAGACTCACACCTGGCTAACCTGTTTTCTCGAATCCCATTATGTTACCATGCTCACACTCCAACAGAACATGAAATTATCAATACCACTACCTCCACTCACTCCTTACATGCTCACAATCGCCTGCTGGATGTTTAAGCCCCTGGCATACCAAGCCACCTTTATCCCCCTCTCTCTACCCCTTTCTCGGTCGATCTCTACCCCGCCTCCTCTAATACAGATTATTACGCCCTTCAAGTTATCCTATTTTGTTCCATCCTCTCTAAATATCCAAACCTCTTCAACAACCCATAAATACTAGTATAATATGTTCCAGGACCTCTCATTGACACACTGGTATGAAGATAACTCAAACATAGAAGACTGAAGCTTACGACGATGTTTCGGTCTGGTTTGGATCATTAACTAGTTACACAGAAGCGTGAAGGGAAGGGAGCCAGTATATATATATGGGAGGGGGCCGGCCCGGGAGTATTAAAACACGAGGAGGTATTAGTATAATTGTAGTAGTAGTAATACCATTTGTAGTAGTTGTAGCAGTAGCAGTAGTAGTAGCAGTAGTAGTAGCAGTAGTAGTAGCAGTAGTAGTAGCAGTAGTAGTAGCAGTAGTAGTAGCAGTAGTAGTAGCAGTAGTAGAGGTAGACCAAGAACAAAAGAAAATAAGAATATATGAGCACTTTTGGAGAGGTAATGGACTAAGAGGGTAGTACAAAAATCCAGAGTAAAATACACATAGACCAGAGCACTCCAGGCAGAAGAAAGTAAAGGCAAAATATCGAGAAGGAGAAGAAAGAAGCGGAGGAGATAAAGATCAGGCCAGAGAGTGGAGTCTTATCGAAGCTATAGGAGTGGCAATGCAGGAGAGGTAATGGCCCACAAGAGCAGCACAAGAATTAAGGGGGTAAAAAACACACCAGGAAGAAGAAATGAAAGACAAAGAAAATATAGGAAAGGAGAAAGAGTAATGAGAGGAGGAGAAAAGATCAGTCACGTGTATCCTGAAGCTTAATTTACTTGACAGTGTAATGAGAAATGAAGGATTTCTACAGAGACAAAGCCAGGACTAAGATTCATATTGTAAGAAAGTTGTGTAATCTGCTTACCGTCCTTCCAGGGTAGCATAGTGACTCCATCTGGACACTTGTGCCTTCCATCGGACCTCAGTATCTGTGGTTCTCACTCTGCTGTGCAACGTATTTTGGCTAGACTTCCCTTAATGTCAATGACCTCCGTCCTCACATATGACCGTTGAGGCCATGCAGCCCAAATTGGTCAGCTGATGCCCTGGCGCAAATGCATTTATGTTTGGTGAGTATGATGGAGGCTAGGAGAAGTGCTACACATGATGGAGGCTAGGAGAAGTGCTACACATGATGGAGGCTAGGAGAAGTGCTACACATGATGGAGGCTAGGAGAAGTGCTACACCAATTCAAATGGCCTGTTGGTCGAGCCGAGTGCCCAAGGAGGAAATTTAGAATCAGCTAAAAGGAAATCTCATGATGTGTTGCCTTCACCACTAGGAGACGATTTTGTCGTTTTCTGAGGTATTTTTTAGCACTGTGCTTGCGTTTTTTTTCCACGATTAACTTGTCCAAGTGGGACTTCCTATGATCTCTGGAAGAAACGGTCCCGCTTGAAGAGTCTGCTAGGTTGTCCCAAATGCAATGGCTGCTTAGATAAACTTTCGTTGGGAGAAGCTGGTCTGCTTGAAGAGTCTGCTAAGTTGTCCCACTGCATGGCTGCTTAGATAAACTTCCGCTGGGAGAAGCTGGTCTGCTTGAAGAGTCCCGCTAAGTTGTCCCACTGCATGGGTGCTTCGATGAACTTTGCGTCTGAGAGAAGCTGGTCTGCTTGAAGAGTCTGCTAGGTTGTCCCACTGCATGGCTGCTTAGATAAACTTTCCGTCTGGGAGAAGCTGGTCTGCTTGAAGAGTCTGCTAGGTTGTCCCACTGCATGGCTGCTTCGATGAACTTTGCGTCTGGGAGAAGCTGGTCTGCTTGAAGAGTCTGCTAGGTTGTCCCACTGCATGGCTGCTTCGATGAACTTTGCGTCTGGGAGAAGCTGGTCTGCTTTAAGAGTCTGCTAGGTTGTCCCACTGCATGGCTGCTTCGATGAACTTTGCGTCTGGGAGAAGCTGTCTGCTTGAAGAGTCTGCTAGGTTGTCCCACTGCATGGCTGCTTAGATAAACTTTCCGTCTGGGAGAAGCTGGTCTGCTTGAAGAGTCTGCTAGGTTGTCCCAGTGCATGGCTGCTTCGATGAACTTTCCGTCTGGGAGAAGCTGGTCTGCTTGAAGAGTCTGCTAGGTTGTCCCACTGCATGGCTGCTTCGATGAACTTTGCGTCTGGGAGAAGCTGGTCTGCTTGAAGAGTCTGCTAGGTTGTCCCACTGTATGGCTGCTTCGATGAACTTTACGTCTTGAGTTCCTACTGCACATCTCAAGCGTTCGGGGATAATCTCCTTGACTAGTTCACTGAAAGCCAAACACTAGGACAGAAATGCGGGTAAAGTTACATACGTTGCCTTGCGCACCCTTGTACTTCCCAGTCGCAATGAAGGAGTTGCTTTATCCCACTGGTGATCTTCTAGTGACAGATTCATTGCCTCCCTAAAGATAGATCTCAGGAGTGGGTTGCTGAAGGAGGCTGAACACCTTATGCGGAGATAGAGGACGTTATGGGTATCCTCTGGTTTTACCTTCGTTTCTCCGGTTTTTTAATTGAAATCAATTGTCCTAATTTTTTTAACTATTTTTTACTTGAACACAGGTTAGAAGCCCTGCTAAGGGAAATTTTGGGAAAAAAAACAAACTCGCAGAAAATTTTGTAATGTGTATCTTACTTTGCATCGCTTAAAATTCCGTACAGTAACTTTGCGCAGTTTTGGGAAAACAATGTACCGCGGGCCGGGCACATTCACGGCAAGGTGAGGATTTGTGGAGAAATCTGATATAACGTCACAGATCCTCACAAGGCCAACTGCCCCTTTTCCCCTCGCGATCAAGAGCTCTGATCGGGGGCAACCCCCCCCGTTTTTGGGTTTGTTTACAATTGTGTCATTCGATTTCTGAGTCTTTTCCATTTTTAAAAGTAATCCCAACAAAAGCCGACTAAATTCCCACCATTACTAGCTGCAGCAATCATGGTGTTGTTGTCAAATTAACTTGGGTTTTTTACAGTTCTGTTTCACTGAAAGGGCGAAGTGTTTTCATCGGTGTTTGGAGTCCGCTCCCTTCGTATTCAATTTTTGAAGGGACTCTGAGGCCCGGGGCCGCACTGCGGGGCCCTTCCCCTTTTTCCTGTATCACTACATCACCCCCTCTACTTCCTCAGGGGTTTTGAAAAATGTGATTCCCCTTGTTATTCCCCTTTTTAGGGCTTCAGTGGACCATTAAACGATCTCTGTGGAATTAAAACCCCGATCCCCTTTTTTGCTTGTATTTCTTTTGTGGGGAACGTTACGATTTTTCCCAGCTGCTGCCTCTTTTAACACTGGTTTAACCCGGGGGTCCCTTTTAGGAGAGAATTGGATTCGAATTTTTGGTAAAAGTGGCACCCAACAAAAAGAACGCGTAAACCTGCTCCTTCACCGCTGTCACCCGCCCCCATAAACAGTACAGATGTGGAGGATCGGTAAGTGCGTGTACAGCAGCTCCCCCTTGAACTGCGTGTGATGTTTTCCCCTTTTCCCTGTATGGGGGGCCGAAGAAGAGGTCGTGAACGCTCTCTGAACTGTCGCGACATGCCACGTAGATGGCAAAAATTGATGGGGGAGGGGAATATGATGAAGAAAATTTGGAGATGATGAAAATACATAAGATTAGTAGGGAAACGTTGGAGAATAAACGATGCCCATGTTTGGGATGATTAAGGTGTGGGTTTCTGCCCGGGGAATCTCTGTCACCAGGAACCTGACACCACACTACAACATCAGGTGGTACATTTGGAGTCGTCATTTCTTGCACTCCCTCTTTTAGTTTCTTGTCGTTAAAGTTTTTTCCCCGCGCTTTTGGCCCCTTAGGCCTAAAGGAGAAAAATTAGCCCACGGCAGTGCACGGCCAAGTTTCACAACACCACGAACCAAAGAGCGGAAAATAAATGTTGGGGAAAACTGGTTTACCCATCACGAATTTCCTCCAAAAAACCCACACACTCGCCCTTCCATCAACCCCCTGGGAATCACACTTGTCGAAGATTTTGCGCCGGTGATGGGCAAAGAAAGATCCAGATATAGCCTTTATAAAAAAGGGGTACGTGCACCCGGTCAGCCACAGGAGGGGGACACACGAGATGACCGCAAAACCCCCAGGGCCCCCCGTCAGCCCGATGGGAAACCGTGGAAAAAGTTTGGGATGTCCTCGTGCAAGAAGCCCAGGCGAGCAAGCAGCCTGGATAGAGGGGGTTACGTGGTTGTTCGGTGACATGTAGAAAAACCGGGCTTGGGAAGAGACAGTGGAAATTTTGAAGCGCCATAGCCAGAGCACCGTTTTTTGGGGATCGAGGGGCTCCCCCCAAAACACCACGATGAATTTTGGGCCCACGTAGTCCCAGTAGCAACACTGGCTAGCGTCCCCAAAGGGGCATGCCGGTCCAGGGATAAGATTATAAAATTGAAAATGTGGGCGCCATTTGTTCAAAAAAATCGTGTTCAATCACAAATTTACTTCGACAAGTTATCCCCTTTTTTACCAGGTCTCTCCGCCCATGGTGGCGGGGGAGGTAGTGAGATATCATTGCAAATGAGAATTTACTAATTGGGCCTCAAAGCCAGAAAATCACGCCATCTCATTAACGTTTAACATTTTCTAAAGATTTCCATCACCTTTTTGCTAGTTTTTCATTTTCCAAAGACTTCGATCCCCTTCTTGCAGTTGCTATCATTTTCCAAAGATTCCGACTCACCTTCATTGTATTGATATTTCCCAAAAGTTTTGATCACCTTCTTGCATTGCTATCATTTTCCAAAGACTCCGACTACCTTATTGCTATTGCTATTTTTTTTCAAAGTTTCCGACTCACCTTCATTGTTTTCTATCATTTTCAAGATTTTCGACTCCCCTTCATTGCTAGTTACTATCATTTTCCAAAGACTTTCGACTCACCTTCATTGTAGTTCTATAATTTCCAAGGGAAATCCGATCCCCTTTCATTTATTGCTATCTTTTTCCAAGGATTCGACTCACCTTCTTTTCTATTTGTTATCTTTTTCCAAAGACTCCGACCATTTCATTGCTAGTTTTTTATCTTTTTCCAAAGACTTCCGACTCCCCTTCATTCTATTTGTTATCTTTTTTCCAAAGATTCCGACTCCCCTTCTTGTAGTTACTTCTTTTTCCAAAGACTCCGACTCACCTTCATTGCTAGTTGCTATCATTTCCAAAGACTTCCACTCATTCTTTGCTAGTTATTCTTTTCCAAGACTTCCGATCCCCTTTTCATGCTATTGCTTCATTTTCAAGGACCCGTCCCTTCATTGCTTTGTTATCTTTTCCAAGGGACTTCGACTCACCTTCTTTGCTATTGCTATCTTTTTCCAAAGACTTCCGATCCCCTTTCATGCATTCTTCATTTCCCCAAAGACTTCCATCGCCTTCATTGCTATTGCTATCTTTTTCCAAAAGATTTCCATCCCCTTTCATTGCTATTGCATCATTTGGAAATTAAAACTCAAAATTATTTCTGGTGGAAAAGCAAACAAAAAACGCCAGACGTTATTTACTAGCTGGCATTCGAAGGGCGTTCCGCACTGTTAGGGCCCTGTGGACACTTAAAAGGTAATGCCACGTCACTAACAACTTGACCCCATATGAGAAAGTGAAAATAAAAAAAATCTTTTTTATCTATAAAAAGTTTTTTTGGGGTTCCCATAAGGGCGAGCAAGTCAGAACCGGGGAGTGTTGTTTGGGGGGATGAATATAATTGGGCCCCTCACTTACCAAAGATTATAATGATAAAATCAGGCCAGTGTCCAGACGTCAAGGGGTGCCAGATTTTCCCTGTGTGCCAGAGTGGCCCGAGTGTGAAAAATGTCCAAGTGTGCCAGATGTTTCAGTGTGTGCCAGGGTGTGTTGAACCCGAATGGGGTTTCAAAGATATTATGTATTATAATGTAATTACTTTTTATTTAATTTTTATTTTTTTTATTTCATATAGCTAAATCGTAATATATCTTTTTATTTTATTTGACTGTTTATTGTTATTTAGCTTATTTGTTAGGATGTATATAAAATGTGCTAGTTAGCTTGTTGTCAAAAAAGTAATTTTCGTTGTCGCTCGTTATACGCCGGGTTCTGAGGGAGTTTCCCCGAGCACACGTGATCGAGGGGGTGCCTCACCTCTCGTAATTTTCATTGCTGGGGGACTCGTTTGGGTTTGGGCGATTGTCTTCCTTATTTTTGTTATTCTGTGAACTTTTTTACAGAACATTTAAAGACTTAGTGATTTTCGACGTTTTTACTGGGGGGCCATTGACATTGACTCTCACCTTTTTATAGCTTTGCCTAATTTTGTTGGTTCCTGTGTTTGTCACGCCAATTTTTTCCCATGCTGAAAAATTGATTTAGTATTATGGGGGTTTTGTAACTTTTGTGGAATCCCAATTCCCTACTTAGTTCGTTAATTATTTCCTTTTTCCTGTTTTGTTCACAGGCGCTTGAATTGCATGCTATGGGCTTTTCATTTTTGTTTTTCAAGCAGACTGTTCGGGTTGCCATCGGTCAGAAGTTGTTTATTTTTAGGACTTTGTCAGTATTTTTTAATTTATTCGAGTCTTGAGACATAGCTAACTAAATTAAGAGCACATACATGCATACACACACTTTCTTTGTACATTAATTTGTAAGTCTTATTAAATGTTAATGAACCAGACGGTACTTAAGAATTATAAATGTGATATGTGTTCGCACAATATATTGAACTCGAGAGGATTGCTTTTAGTTTGATTGCTGTAATTTAATTTAATTTGATAATATTACCTCTAGACCAACTTACTACTTAATAAATTTATTAAATTTTTAATTTCTCTAGTTTAGTAGGCCTACCAGTTGTAATCCTAAAGCACTATTGAACCATACCTGAATTTTTAATGGCTAATTGGGGACAAGGATTACTGCCTACTTGTTACGAAAACCAGTAACCGGCTGGATGCTAAAAAAGGAAGCAGCCTTTCTTAGTTATTAACTGGAGATCTCTAAGCTTTTAGATAGAATCGCGTATTTTTTGGTAAAAAAGTGCCCGATGTGTGCCAGAAAGAGAAGCAGCGGGACTGTTCTCTTTACTCCCGTCTGTTGGAAGACTGATAGACTATCCTCTTCTGGCCCCACCACCACAAACAACACCACACAAAATCACCACCACAACATCACACCAAACCATCACCCCCACAACATACCACAACACCCCACCCCTCCAAACCAACACATACCACCACACACCTCACCAACCAATCACACATCCACATTCACACCACAACATCACCACAACAACATCACCATCACAACATCACCACAACATCGCCACAACTACATCTCCACACAACATTCACAACGTACCACAAATCACCACCACCATCACCACAACTCACACCACAACCTCAACATCACAACATCACCATCCCATTTCACCACACAATCACCACCAGACATACACCAGAAAAATCACCAACACAGCATCACCACCACAACTCACCACCACAACATACAATCACAAACACAACATCACCACAAAATCACCATTCACAACGTCACATCACGATCCCACTCACCACCTCACCACCACAACATCACCCACCACAACTCACCACCATAACATCACACATCACCACAACATCACCAATCAAAACATCACCATCACATCACCACCAATCAGCAGGAACATACACCACACATCCCCCACAACATTCACCACACACAATCACACCACCACTCACCACCACAATATCACCACCACAACAGCACCACATCACCAAACAAACATCACCACAAACATCACAACGTACCATCTCAGCATCACCACTTCCCACCACAACATCACAACACAACATCACCAACCCCAACAGCACACCACAACATCACCACTTCACAACACAACAATCACCACACCATCACATTCACAAACGTCACCATCACAGCATCACACATCACCACACTACAATCACCCCACAACTCCACACTACAACATCACCCCACATACCACCACAACATCACACCACAACATCACCACATCCACCACAACATCACCACCACAACAATCACCACACATCACCCACAACTCACCACAACATCACCACACAACATCACCACCAACTAACCACACAACATCACCACACAACATCACCACCACAACATCACCACCACATCACCACACATCACCACATCACCACACAACTCACCACAACAACATCACCATCCCAACATCACCACACATCGCCACAACATCATTCACCACCACAACATCACCACCACATCACCACCAACATCACCCACCACAACATCACCACACAACATCACACCGGAACATCACCACCAGACATCAACACACATCACCAACCACACAACATCACCACACAACATCACCCACATCACCAACACATCATTCACCACACATCACCATCACAACGTCACCAACACAGCATCACCACATCACACAACTTCACACCAAACATCACCATACATCACCACATCACCACAACATCCACCATCACCACATCACCACATCACCACCACATCACCAGAACATCACCACAAAACATCACCACACAACATCACCACACATATCACCACCACACCATCACACATCACCAACACACATCACACAACATCATCACAACGTCACCATCACAGCATCACCACATCACCACCACAACTCACCACCACAAACATCACACATCACCAACACAACTCACACAACATCACCATCACTACGTCACCCTCACAGCATCACCACATCACCACCAAACATCACACCACAACATCACCACTACAACATCACACCACATCACCCCACTACATCACCACAACATCACCACTCACCACCACAACATCACCACCACAACATACAACAACTCACCCCCCCAAACATCACCACACAACCATCGCCCACAACATCACACCACAACATCACCACCAAACATCACCACCACAACATTTACACCACATTACCACCACAACATCACCACAACAACTAACCACAACATCACTACCACAACATCACCATCCAAATCACCACCACAACACACCACCACAACACCACCACCACAACACCATCACATCACTACCACAACATCACCACACAACAAACACTACCACAACATCCCACCACAACATCAAACCACACAACATCACTACCACAACATCACAACCCACAACTCACCACCACAACATCAACACAACAACACACCACAACCCTCAAAACCACAACATCAAACCCTCACAACATCACTACTACAACATCACCCACAACATCACCACCACAACATCACCCCCAACAACATCACCACCAAACAATCACCACCACATCACCACCACATCACCACCACAACATCACTACCACAAAAATCACAACCTCAACATCAACTATCACCAAAATCACCAACACAACCATCAAACCCCCACAAAACACCACACAACATCACTACACAACATCACCACCAAAAAAACATCACACCACAACATCACCACCACATCACATCACCACCACAACATCACAACAACAACACCATCACAACATCACCACAACATCCGCCACAACCATCACATCACACCACAACATCACAACAACACACCACAACACACTACACACCACAACATCACCACCACAACATCACCCCCCAACACACCATCACAACATCACCACACATCACCACCCAACATCACCAAGAACATCTCCAAACATCACCAACACAACATCACCACCACAACACACCATCACAACATCACCATCACATCACCACCACAAATCACCACCAAACATCACCCACCAAACATCACCCAAAAAAACATCACCACCACAAAAAATCACCACCCAAAATCACCACATCCCAAACAACATCACCACAACACACCATCAAACCCCCACACAGCCCCACCACACACCACTACATCCCACCTCAATATCACCACCACAACATAACCAATCACCAACACAAAACCCCAAAATCATCAAACGTCACCCCACAGCATCACCACACACCAAAAAAATCACCCCCACAACATCCCACTACCCATCACACCACATCACCACCCAAAGCACCACCACAACACCCACACACCCCCACAACCCCCACCACAACTCACTTACACACTACCACAACATCACCACCCCAACCCCACCCCACAACATCATACAAACATCACCACCACAAAATCACCCCCCAACGCACTCCACAACCACACCCAAAAACCACCACCAAACACCATCCATCATCCCCCACAACCCCCCAAAATACCACCAACACAACCCCAACACACCAAAAACACCTCACCACCCCCACCCCCAAAACCCCATCACAACATCACCACACAACTCACAAACAACCACCCCCACAACCACCACCACAACATCCCCACCCACAACCTCACCACCCAAACCCCACCCCCCACCCACAACAACCCACCCCCCATCACCACCCCCAAAATCCACCACAACATCACTCCACAACCACCACCACAAAAACCTCACCATCACAACACACACCCCACAACACACACAACACACTACCACAACTCACCACCACACATAAAAAACACAACCTCACCACCACAACACAAACAAAATCACTACCAAAAAATTAAAATCCCCCCACCACAACTCATACCAAAAACCTCCACAACATCCCACACATCACACACAACATCCCACCAAAAACATCAACCCTCCACAAACACCACCCCAACATCACCACCACACACCATCAAAAATCACTCCCAACTCACCACCCAACATCCCCCCAAAATCACCACCACAACACAACCCAAAACCCATCCCCACAACACCCCCCCAACATCACACCACAACACACCACCACAAAAAACACCACCACAAAATCACCCACCCCAACATCACTACCACCTCACCCCACAAAATCCCACCACAACACCCACAACATCAAAACCACAACATCACCCACCCCACCAAATCACCACCCAACAACACCCCAACATCACCCCCACAAC
>NW_026508289.1:0-14764 GCF_026875155.1 Cherax quadricarinatus
CTCAGCACTATGCCGTTTTCTATTCAAAAATTGATGGACTGACCAATCGATTTCAAGGTTGAGGACGATTACCTCATCTCCTCCGTTCTAAAGATTCTCCTTTTAGGGACTGATGAACCCACTGTATGGCGAAACGTTCCCTCAAAAAAGAACCCAAAGTTGCACATGTTCTATTTTATCAGGCTTTTACTGTTTGGCTGCCGCAAACCAACGTACGACCACAGTCCCCCTGGTCGGGAACCGATTTTAGGTGCTTGTCCAGTGCCACTTGAAACTGCCGGGGGCCCCTTTTGGGTAATCCCCCTTTTAAAACATTAAAATGGAATAAAATACCGACAGGTTTAGGAAACACATATGCAACAGTTAGTACTTTATTATGAAACGTTTCGCCTACCAGTAGGCTTCTTCTCAGAAAAGAAAAGTTGATAAACAGAAGATACTTGAAGACGATGTAATCAGTCCATCACCCTTAATTTTGAGGTGGTCAGTCCCTCAGCTGGAGAAGAGCATTGTTCCATGGAAAAACAAAGGGATAAGGGGACGGAGGAGTTTTTATACCCCAAAGAGGTAACGTGGCCAAAGAGGGGAAAAACTAGTGTTGAAAGGTCAGCCCTTCTCAAACCAGCCCGCTCCCCACTATGGAAGTTGTCGAAGTTGATTGCAGTCTGTACCAAATACCCTTGTGTTGCAGTGCCCTGACAGTTTGGGAACATTAAAAGGGTATAAAAACCTAACAACCTGTGGTATTTTATACCTTTTAATGTTCAATCTGTCAGACAGAAACACAAGGTACTTGGACAGACCCAATAAACTTCGACAACTTCCACTAGTGAGAGGGCGGGTTTTGAGAAGGACCTGACCTTTAAACATCGAGTTTTTCCCTCCCTTTGGGGGGCCTACTCTCCCTCTTGCGCTAAAAAAGCTCCACCGCACTTCATCTCCATATTGTTTCATCCAGGGAACAATGCTCTTCTCCAGACTGGGGGGACTGACCACCTCAAAATTTTAAAGGTGGGGACTGATTACATCGCTTCAAGTACTTCTGCTTCTAAAAATTTTCTGTACTTGACTAAAGAACCCTACTGTGTAGGCGAAACGTTTCATAATAAAATACCTAACTGTTGCATAGTTTTTACCAACAACCTGTCGGTTTTTTATCCCATTTTAATGTTCAATCTGCCCAGAACAGCAACACAAGGGTTTTTGGGTACAGACCTGCAATCAACTTCGACAATTTCCCACTATGAGAGGGGCTGATTTAAAGGGGACCTGCCCTTTTCAAAAACTGATTTCTTACCTCTCCTAGGGCCACGTCTCACCCTTGGCGCTATAAAAGCCCACCCTGTCACTTCATCTCCATATTTTTTCATCCCAGGGAACAATTCTTCTCCAGACTGGGGGACTGACCACCTCAAAATTTTAAGGGTGAGGCGATTACATCGCTTCAAGTATCTTCTGCTTCTATCAACTTTTCTGTGTAGGGAAACTTTCATAAAAAAAGATACCTAACTTTTGCATAGTGTTTTACCTAAAAATCCCCCTTATGTAGCTGGGAGGCAGTTGAACAGTCTGGGGCCCCTGACACTTATTGTATGGCCCTTTTAACGTGCTAGTGAACCCCTGCTTTTCATTGGGGGAGTTCATCGCTGCCAAGTCTTTTGCTTTTGATGAGTATTTTTTGGTTTCAAGTTCGGACTAGTCCCTCTAGGATTTTTTAGTGTTATAATCTGTATCTCTCCCCCTGCGTTTCCCGGGAATACAGGGTTTTTTGGAACCCCAAGCGCTCCCCTAATTGAGGTGTTTTATCCCGTTATGCCGCCGTGAAAAATTTCCCTGTACATTTTCTAGGTAGGCAATTTTTACCTGCCTTGAAAATGCTGTTAGTGTGCAGCAATATTCCGCCAGATAGAACAAGTGACCGAAGAGTGTCATCATGGACTTGCCTCCCTATTTTTTAAGGTTCTCATTATCCACCTGTCATTTTTCTAGCAGATGCGATTGATACAAAGTTATGGGCCTTGAAGGGGAGATCCTCCGACAAACACTCCCAGGGCTTTGACGTTTGGGGTTTCGCTCTATTTTTGGCCAGAATTTGTTTTGTACCTGATGAAAATTTAATTTCCGTGTTTACCATATCTGAGTAATTGAAATTTTTTTCATCGTTAACTTAATATTTTTTTCTGCAGCCTACGAAAAATTTGGTTTATGTCCGCCTGGAGCCTTGCAGTGTCTGCAATGGAAGACACAGGTGCTAGTTACAGGAGAAAACTGAGGAGCAGGTTCGCAGTGGAGCCATTTTTAAACTTATTGAAGCTGCTGCTGGAGAGGTGGTATAGTTTGGTCTTTTACTGATGAACTTCGAGCCTTCCATGCAGGTCCCGTGGCTCGTTTGACAACGCACTGCCTCACGCACAGAGTGTCCGTGGTTCAGTCCCCAGCAAAAATCAAAACGTTGGGCATGTTTCCTTATCCCTGCTATCCCTGTTCACCTAGCAAAGTAGGTACCTGGGTGTTAGTCATCTGGTGTGGGGGGCATCCTGGGGGACAAGACTGAATCAACCACAATGAAAAAGACAGTCCTCGTGACACACTGACTTTCTTGGGTTATCCTGGGTGGCTAATGACCCCAAGAAAATAATCACTCTGTCTGACCTTTTGAGTTGTCCCAGGTTCTCTACACATGCTGCTATGTATGATAATCTATGTAACTGTATTTGTGTATACCTGAATAAACTTACTAACCCCCCCTACCCCAAGTTATCCTGGGTGGCTAAGTCAGAGTCCTAGCTGCTCCCTACGAGCCCCGTGGGGCAGCAAATGGGGAACCAAGGCCGGGTCACTCACTAGTAAAGACCCTGGCCGGCCATACTGGCCATCCTCAAGCAAGCAAGCAAGAATGCTTATACAATAAAGAGCATACTTATTTTTTATTACGGAAAATAAGAAAATCATGGGACGGGTGGATTTTTAAACCCATGGAAATGAGTTGAAAACCCCTGACAGGCCAGTGTATAAACACAAATAAGAACATAAGAACATAAGGATTTGTAGATGAATGGTTCAGAGAACCGACATGTTGATAAATAGACACATATACAACTCTTGTATATGTGTCTAATTTATCAACATGTCGGTTTTCTCTGAACCATTCATCACAAACCTATCAGACACTGCAACTCTTAGGATCTTAATACTTAGGAATTCTTCGCTTGCCTAATTCTTGGGCACAACCTACTTCCACATTGAACAAATGTTACACCACCTATGTCTGCTACACCTCTCCTGCCATACGTTTATAAGCTGTTTTCTCCGCTCATATGCCGTATTCAAACTCAAGATTGATGGACTGAACACATCGACTAAAAGGTTGAGGGACTGATTACCTCATTCTCCTCCTGTTCTTCAAGTTTCTCCTTCGTATGGACTGATGAAGCCACTGTGTGGCGAAACATTTCCTCAATGACGATTCCCAAGAGTTTGTATAGGGTGTAATTATCAACATAAGGACTAAAATGGTATAAAATACCGACAGGTTGTTAGGTACAATTTGATTGCAGGTCTGTACCAAGATACCCTTGTGTTGCAGTGTCTGACAGATTGAACTTTAAAAATGGTATAAAATACCGACAGGTTTTTAGGTAACATAAGAAAAATAAGAATGTAGGAACACTGCAGAAGGCCTACTGGCCCATACGAGGCAGGTCCTTATCAAAACGACTACTACCTAAAGCTACTCAAGAAATAACTCCCGTAACCCTCCCGTAACACAATATTTACCAGCTCTGAATTGTCCCATACTTCCCGATTTGTTTTTCTCTAAGTTAATCTGGTACAATTACACATTCATTTGGAACATAAACACATATGCAGTTTAATGTGATCCTTTATTGACGTTTCGCCCGCACAGTGGGCTTTTTCAAGCACACACAGATCTACCTGGGTAGAAGGTACGGGAGTATTTATAGTCAGGTTCGAATGTTGAGTCAGGTGGAGAAGCTGCATCTGATGATCTACCGGGAGGGGTTATAGTCTTGGGTAGCAGTGTCACACTCATTTGTCACACTTGGGGCAAATTTAAAAAATGTGTAATTATCTATGATAACCCTAAAAACTCGACAGTGTGATATATTCCATTATTATTGTTATTTTTAGTGTCCCCTGACCCTCGTCAAGACTTTCTCCGTTTTCTCTTACGAACTAAGTTAAGGTACGGAATTTTTTTCGTCCGATTTCGTTTCTTTTAATAAGGTACATGACGTCTCTTTATATCAAAGTTTGGTTTAAAACAAAGATTTATTAAGACGATTAAGCATAAGGGTTAAAATTTAAAAAATCCAGGTAGATTTAAACAGCCTATAATGAAGCACTGTGGTTAGTGGCAAGCAGTTCACTGGGGTTAGTGGTCTATTTAGAAGTCAGTGGTGGGGTCCCGTGCTCAGTTCACAGAGGTCAGCTGTGAGGTAAGAACATAAAGAAGGAACACTGCAGCACCCTACTGGCCCATACGAGGCAGGTCCAAGACTCCTACCAGCTTAAGCCAATGCCCCAACCTAGTCAGGTCAGGTCACATTTACTTAGATTAGATTTTGCCACCGAAGTGGCTAGTTTATTGTGCATCCCATATCCATCCTGTGGACGGTAGCGCGAGAGCATATGGATACACAAAAGGCCTAGGAACTAGGCCCCAAAGGGTTAACAGGAATACATATGGATTTATATCTACATATCTATAGTTCACTTATCTGTTACAAGCAAATTTAGGAAATTTGCTTAGTATATCTGGTATCTTATTTTCGTTAATAAGATATCTTGACATGTCACATAGGTTATTATACTGTCTCTGTATTCCTCAATAAGTGGACAATTAAGCACATAGTGTTCAAGAGAGTGACCATATGCCTGTTGTTAGGTAAGACACATATGCAACAGTTAGGTATCTTTATTATGAAACGTTTCGCCTACACAGTAGGCTTCTTCAGTCAAGTACAGAAAAGTTGTGGAAAAAGACACTTATGTACAGTTCAGGACATTTATTAAAGGAAACGTTTCGCCACGAGTGGCTTCTTCAGTCCTAATACAGAGAAAACTAAGAAAACACATATATATATAGTGGCGGGAGTCAGGTGAGGTGATGCGTGGGTAGAGGTGGTAGTAGTAGTAGTAGTAGTAGTAGTAGTAGTAATGGAACTAAGGAGGTGAGGCTAGAGAGGGACCTGCTGGCATCAAGTAACACCAGTTCCCAGGATGGGCTTAGTAATTTTGAAATACTGTAACTACCGGATTTTTGCTTTATAGTGTTACTGACAGAAATTAGTGCAGCTTCAATGAATCAATGAAGGATCCTCAGTAACATCCCTCGTTCAGTTACTTGGATGCGGTACGTAGATGATATTTTGGTCATTGTACCCAAAAATCTTGACGTACAGGGCATCCTCAACACCATCAACACTCTGGAACCTACTATTAAATTTACTCTAGAGGAGGAGAAGGACAACCAGTTACCTTTTCTCGACGTTCTCTTACGCACAGGGGAAAACAAACTTTCTTTTAAAGTCTACGGGAAGCCTACCTACAAGAACGATCTTCTACATTTCTTCTCTCACCAAGACACAAGAACTAAAAGAGGGTAGTTATGGCTTCTTTCTGAGAGCCTACAGAATTTCCAGTCCGCAGTTTCCTCGAAGAAAATGTACAATTTCATCACCAACTCTTTTAGTTCACTACACTTTCCCCTACACTTCATACGTGACTGCAGGGAAAAGTGCAACACGTATCCTCAGCAAGACCAACACCTATCAAATTGAAGAAAAGCCTCCAAGTTACATCGTTTTTACCGGGCAGCAACGTTGCCACTAATGTTTCAAAAATGTTTGACAGAAAACTGGCTAAAATATCTACCAGCTCTTCAACTACTATTAGGAACCTGATACAAAAACCCAAGCATGATTCTGGCACAAGTGCAGGAATCTACACTATACCATGTGGGGGGTGTGACAAAGTATATGTAGGGGAAACAACCAGAACTCTGGACATTAGGATAGCAGAACACAAAAATGCTTGCAGAAATGATGACCGCAAAAACGCATGTGTTCAAACATAGAGACGATGTTGGACACCTCATGAAATTCAATAAAAGCAAAAACTAGTTATTAAAGAAGACACTTAAGAGGGAAAGAAATTGCATTGAAGCTGCACTAATTTCTGTCAGTAACACTATAAAGCAAAAATCCGGTAGTTACAGTATTTCAAAATTACTAAGCAAGAGGATATTACCCATCCTGGGAACTGGTTTACTTGATGCCAGCAGGTCCCTCTCTAGCCACCTACCTCCTTAGTTCCTTTACACTACTACTACTACTACTACTACCACCTCTACCCACGCATCACCTCACCTGACTCCCGCCACTATATATATATGTGTTTTCTTAGTTTTCTCTGTATTAGGACTGAAGAAGCCACTCGTGGCGAAACGTTTCCTTTAATAAATGTCCTGAACTGTACATAAGTGTCTTTTTCCACATCTTGTCGGTATCACCATACCATTTCCTCAATCTCCTTGTGATTGAAATCACCCATAACTAGTAACTTTGCTCCCCTCATGTGTGCTTTTCCTGGCCACCTCGGCTAGTGTGTCGATCATTGCTCTGTTGCTCTCATCGAAATTCCCCTTCCTTGGCCTCCTGCAGTTCTGTGGTGGGTTGTACATTACTGCAATTATCACCTTATGTGCCTCAGACTGGATTGTTCCCCACTAAGTAGTCCCTTTCGCCCGTGCCATCCATTCCTTCCATTTTCTCAAAACTCCACGGTTTTTAATAGCGTGACTCCCCCTCCCCCTCTCCTCCTCTGTCTTTCCTGAGGATTTGATATCCGGGTGGAAAGATTGAATCTGTTATTATTCTGGTGAGTTTTTGTTTCTGTGAGTGCTATTATTCCTGGGGATGTCTCTTTTTATTCTTTCGTGCCACTCCTCATACTTGTTTGTTATTCCATCTGCATTTGTATACCACACCTTCAACTTCTTTTCTAAGACTGTGGTCTGGGAGGTATATTGGGGTTGGGGAAGTGGGAGACCTGGTAAGGAACTATGGGTTGTTGCTGTGGGGGTGGAGTTTGTAATGTAAGTGGGTGGGGGCATTGGATGTGGCATGGGTGTTTTGATTTAGAGTGTTTGGTTGCACTGGGGTTGACCTGGTTGGGAGGCTTCTATAGGAAGTTGTGAGGAGGCTGTATTTGATCTTCTTCGTGTGTGTGTGTGTGTGTGTGTGTGTGTGTGTGTGTGTGTGTGTGTGTGTGTGTGTGTGTGTGTGTATGTGTGTGTGTGTGTTGGGGAGGGGGGAGGAAGCTAAGCTTGTACAGGTGTTTAGGTCAGTTTAGATGTAGCCACAAGTGTTCACCTCAACTAGTCACAAATGTGAATATTTGCATCCACTCACTGCCGTGAACACTATTTCAAATCTTTATGAACTTCGCCATTACTCTGATGTAATTGTTATGGTGCTGTGTGAGGGTGAATGTTTAGGGGTGAATGTGTTGGGGTGGATGTGTAGGTGTTAGTGACTAGGGGTGGACATGTAGTGTTTAATGTATAATAGAAAAGGCTGAGGGAGGGGGAAATAAAGATGTGACAGGTGTGAAAGACTCACAACACAGGTGTGACACCAGCCACAGATGCCTCTGCTTGGTGTAATTCTTCAGTCAGTACTTCGACACTGCTCAGAACCAACACCTCAGACGGTGAGCATCACCGGTGTCCTGGTGGCTAAAGCTCCCGCTTCACACATGGAGGGCCCGGGTTCGATTCCCGGCGGGTGGAAACATTTCGACACGTTTCCTTACACCTATTGTCCTGTTCACCTAGCAGCATATAGGTACCTGGGTGTTAGTCGACTGGTGTGGGTCGCATCCTGGGGGACAAGATTAAGGACCCCAATGGAAATAAGTTAGACAGTCCTCGATGACGCACTGACTTTCTTGGGTTATCCTGGGTGGCTAACCCTCCGGGGTTAGAAATCCGAACGAAATCTTATCTTGTTCTCACCTGCTGCTCACACCTCGACGCTGCTCAGGATCAACACCTCAGACGGTGAACATTACCAGTCTTGAAAGTTAAGTCACGTGTGCAACATCTGGGTATCTTTATTGTAGACGTTTCGCCATCCAGTGGCTTTATCAATACAGATTCTAGGACATAATTAGAAGACAGTAGAACTATATACAAAAGATGAGGTAATTAGTCCCTCAGCTTTGGAGTTGGTGTTGAAAGCACCGTAGTCGTGAAGATTCTGGAGCAAAGAACAGAACAGAACAGAGGACTCACAGGTAAGGACCTACTATGGGCGAGGGGTAAGTGGGGACAGGATGAAGAATAGGTGGGGGAGAGGAAATATCGAAGAAAAGAGGAAAAGTGTCAGGACTAGACCCAACTGCTAATCAAGGGAAACAAGTGCAGCAGTGTCACTCTCGGAAGCATATCATTAGCAAGACTGGCCGCGCAACAAGGCGTTGGTACTATGGAAAAGTGGCGCAAACGACATTCGCAAGCCATTCAGCATAAAACGCACAGAGAACGTCTCTCAATGACAATGGCAGTTATAGAATTGTTGGAATAATAGTGCTGGTAAGACATATAGTTTGGAAGTAGCGAGGTGGAGATGCAGGGTCATACAGAGTGAGGAAGAGATTTACATCATTGTAAGGATGCCTGACAGAGTCTCCTAAATAAGAAGTCCAGTAGTCATGGTATGTCTCAAGTCTGTCAAGTTGTTTGACACTGACTGTCTTTCTGTACACGTTCATAGTTGGTGTGTTAGTCGTGAGGTGGAGAGATTCGCTGGTGGCGAAATCATCCCACCTCACTCCCAACACCCAACGTAATGCAAGATTCTGGATGCTTTGGAGTTTTAAGGCGTTGTTTGTTTTGGCAGTTAACGTCAAAGCAAGTGGAGAATAAGAGAAGATGTCGATTGAGATCTTTATTGAGGTGTAGTTTAGTTTTAGATTAGCTCCTCGCAGCTTATATAGGCTCAAGAGCGCAATCCCAGCTATTGCAGTCTTGGCAGTAATGTGAGGTTTAAGAGTCAGGCTGGGGTCGAGAGTAACCCCAAGGACAACTGTGGAGGGGGAGCGTGGGATAGGAGTACGGGAGGTGCTTGTTTTGAGTTCGACAGGAGCCGGGACCTAGCGCCTTCTATGAAAATAGGTGATCTTTGACTTATTAGGGTTGGTCCCTTTAAAGCGCCATAATAATTCCCAGGCAGTAATCCTGTCGACCTTTGTGTTCTACGTGCAAGGAATCGAATGTTTCCATATGGTGTGAGTTGAGTAATGTCGTCTGCATAGGAGAGTGTAAGTGTGGTAGGGTAAAGTGGTTCTGGTAAATCGTTAGGAGCAAAGGCAAGGAGACTGGCGGTTATATAGGTGTCAGTGGATAGGGAGGTGTAGCAGACGAGGACATAGTCACTGGTAGGCGGGATTCCCCAGTGGAAGTAGGTCCTTCCCAAAGGGATGGGTTAGTTGTAGCAGCCGTGAAGAAGGTCTTGTAGATGTCCTCCGAACCAAGATTCCATGATGTTGCAGTGTCAGGATGCGACCCACACCAGTTCACTAACACCCAGGATGCGACCCACACAGTTCACTAACACCCAGGATGCGACCCACACCAGTCCAACTAACACCCAGGATGCGACCCAACACCAGTCCACTAACACCCAGGATGCGACCACACCAGTTCACTAACACCCAGGATGCGACCCACACCAGTTCACTAACACCCAGGATGCGACCCACACCAGTCCACTAAAACCCAGGATGCGACCCACACCAGTTCACTAACACCCAGGATGCGACCCACACCAGTTCACTAACACCCAGGATGCGACCCACACCAGTCCACTAACACCCAGGATGGGACCCACACCAGTCCACTAACACCCAGGATGCGACCCACACCAGTTCACTAACACCCAGGATACGACCCACACCAGTTCACTAACACCCAGGATGCCACCCACACCAGTCCACTAACACCCAGGATGCGACCCACACCAGTCCACTAACACCCAGGATGCGACCCACACCAGTTCACTAACACCCAGGATACGACCCACACCAGTTCACTAACACCCAGGATGCCACCCACACCAGTCCACTAACACCCAGGATGCCACCCACACCAGTCCACTAAAACCCAGGATGCGACCCACACCAGTCCACTAACACCCAGGATGCGACCCACAACCAGTTCACTAACACCAGGATGCCACCCACACCAGTCCACTAACACCCAGATGCGACCCACACCAGTTCACTAACACCCAGGATGCCACCCACACCAGTCCACTAAAACCCAGGATGCGACCCACACCAGTCCACTAACACCCAGGATGCCACCCACACCAGTCCACTAAAACCCAGGATGCGACCCACACAGTCCACTAACACCCAGGATGCGACCCACACCAGCCACTAACACCCAGGATGCCACCCACACCAGTCCACTAACACCCAGGATGCGACCCACACCAGTTCACTAACACCCAGGATGCCACCCACACCAGTCCACTAACACCCAGGATGCGACCCACACCAGTTCACTAACACCCAGGTACCCACTTTACTGATAGGTGAACATGGACAGTAGGTGTCTTAAGGAAACACGTCCTAAAGTTTCCCAGCCGTACCGGGGATCGATCCCCGGACTCAGGGTGTGACCTGAGTGCACGTTATCGCTGAGTAAGCCATCAAATTTACCACTAATTACAAATAATAAAACTTTGAAATAGTGTAAAGAATTATTCTTATTTTGATATGGATTTTGTTATTCAATGTTTGACAGGAATGTTGACATGGGTGGTGGTATGGTGTGTGTGGCGTGGATGGGCGTGAAGGCCGCCCACTTGACCTTGATGCCACGGGGAAAAATTCCGTCCACACCGCATAGTGGGCGGGAGCCAGTGAAGCGAGGTGAGTAACCTGGTGTGGTGTGTGACAGCTAGGTGAGTAACCTGGTGTGGTGTGTGACAGCTAGGTGAGTAACCCTGGTGTGGTGTGTGACAGCTAGGTGAGTAACCTGGTGTGGTGTATGACAGCTAGGTGAGTAACCTGGGGTGGTGTATGACAGCTAGGTGAGTAACCTGGTGTGGTGTATGACAGCTAGGTGAGTAACCTGGTGTGGTGTATGACAGCTAGGTGAGTACCTGGTGTGGTGTATGACAGCTAGGTGAGTAACCTGGTGTGGGTGTATGACAGCTAGGTGAGTAACCTGGTGGGTGTATGACAGCTAGGTGAGTAACCTGGTGTGGTGTATGACAGCTAGGTGAGTAACCTGGTGTGGTGTATGACAGCTAGGTGAGTAACCTGGTGTGGTGTATGACAGCTAGGTGAGTAACCTGGTGTGGTGTATGACAGCTAGGTGAGTAACCTAGTGTGGTGTATGACAACTAGGTGAGTAACCTGGTGTGGTGTGTGACAGCTGGGTGAGTAACCTGGTGTGGTGTATGACAGCTAGGTGAGTAACCTAGTGTGGTGTATGACAACTAGGTGAGTAACCTGGTGTGGTGTATGACAGCTAGGTGAGTAACCTGGTGTGGTGTGTGACAGCTGGGTGAGTAACCTGGTGTGGTGTATGACAGCTAGGTGAGTAACCTGGTGTGGTGTATGACAGCTAGGTGAGTAACCTGGTGTGGTGTATGACAGCTAGGTGAGTAACCTGGTGTGGTGTATGACAGCTAGGTGAGTAACCTGGTGTGGTGTATGACAGCTAGGTGAGTAACCTGGTGTGGTGTATGACAGCTAGGTGGGTAACCTGGTGTGGTGTATGACAGCTAGGTGAGTAACCTGGTGTGGTGTATGACAGCTAGGTGGGTAACCTGGTGTGGTGTATGACAGTAGGTGAGTAACCTGGTGTGGTGTATGACAGCTAGGTAGTAACCTTGTGTGGTGTATGACAGCTAGGTGAGTAACCTGGTGTGGTGTGTGACAGCTGGGTGAGTAACCTGGTGTGGTGTATGACAGCTAGGTGAGTAACCTGGTGTGGGTGTATGACAGCTAGGTGAGTAACTGGTGTGGTGTATGACAGCTAGGTGAGTAACCTGGTGTGGTGTATGACAGCTAGGTGAGTAACCTGGTGTGGTGTATGACAGCTAGGTGAGTAACCTGGTGTGGTGTATGACAGCTAGGTGAGTAACCTGGTGTGGTGTATGACAGCTAGGTGGGTAACCTGGTGTGGTGTATGACAGCTAGGTGAGTAACCTGGTGTGGTGTATGACAGCTAGGTGGGTAACCTGGTGTGGTGTATGACAGCTAGGTGAGTAACACTGGTGTGGTGTATGACAGCTAGGTGAGTAACCTTGTGTTTGGTGTATGACAGCTAGGTGAGTAACCTGGTGTGGTGTGTGACAGCTGGGTGAGTAAACCTGGTGTGGTGTATGACAGCTAGGTGAGTAACCTGGTGTGGTGTATGACAGCTAGGTGAGTAACCTGGTGTGGTGTATGACAGCTAGGTGAGTAACCTGGTGTGGTGTATGACAGCTAGGTGAGTAACCTGGTGTGGTGTATGACAGCTAGGTGGGTAACCTGGTGTGGTGTATGACAGCTAGGTGAGTAACCTGGTGTGGTGTATGACAGCTAGGTGGGTAACCTGGTGTGGTGTATGACAGCTAGGTGAGTAACCTGGTGTGGTGTATGACAGCTAGGTGAGTAACCTTGTGTGGTGTATGACAGCTAGGTGAGTAACCTGGTGTGGTGTGTGACAGCTGGGTGAGTAACCTGGTGTGGTGTATGACAGCTAGGTGAGTAACCTGGTGTGGTGTATGACAGTTAGGTGAGTAACCTGGTGTGGTGTATGACAGCTAGGTGAGTAACCTAGTGTGGGGCATGACAGCTAGGTGAGTAACCTGGTGTGGTGTATGACAGCTAGGTGAGTAACCTAGTGTGGGGCATGACAGCTAGGTGAGTAACCTAGTATGGTGTATGACAGCTAGGTGAGTAACCTAGTGTGGGGTATGACAGCTAGGTGAGTAACCTGGTGTGGTGTATGACAGCTAGGTGGGTAACCTGGTGTGGTGTATGACAGCTAGGTGAGTAACCTGGTGTGGTGTATGACAGCTAGGTGAGTAACCTTGTGTGGTGTATGACAGCTAGGTGAGTAACCTGGTGTGGTGTGTGACAGCTGGGTGAGTAACCTGGTGTGGTGTATGACAGCTAGGTGAGTAACCTGGTGTGGTGTATGACAGTTAGGTGAGTAACCTGGTGTGGTGTATGACAGCTAGGTGAGTAACCTAGTGTGGGGCATGACAGCTAGGTGAGTAACCTAGTGTGGTGTATGACAGCTAGGTGAGTAACCTGGTGTGGTGTATGACAGCTAGGTGAGTAACCTAGTGTGGGGCATGGCCCGCTAGGTGAGTAACTAGTATGGTGTTGACAGCTAGGTGAGTAACCCGTTTTGGGGTATGACAGCTAGGGAGTAACCTGGTGTGGTGTATGACGCGGGTGAGTAACCTAAGTGGGGGGCATGACAGCTGGTGATAACCTAGTGTGGGTATGACAGCTAGGTAGTAACTAAGTGGGGTATACAGCTAGGTGAGTAAACCCGTGTGGGTATGACAGCTGGGTGAGGGAACCTAGTGTGGGCAAAGGACAGCTAGGTGAGTAAACCAAATGTGGGTTTGACAGGCTGGGTGAGTAACCTAGTTGGGGTATGACAGCAAAGGGAAGTAACTAGGGTGGGTTAGACAGCTAGGTGAGTAACTAGTGTGGGGCAGACAGTAGTGAGGAAACTGGTGTGTGTATGACAGCCAAAGGGGAGTAACTAATGGGGCATGACAGCTAGGTGAGTAACCAGTGTGGTGATGCAGCTAGGTGAGTAAACCTAGGTGGGGCATGACAAGCTATGAGTAAACCTGGTGTGTGTATGACAGCAAGGTGAGTAACCTAGTGTTTGGGCACTGACAGCTAGGTGAGTAACCTAGTGTGGGTAGACAGTAGGGTAGTAAACCCGGTGTGTGATGACAGCTAGGTGAGTAACCTAGTGTGGGGCATGACAGCTATGGAGTAACCTATGTGAAGGGATGGCAGCTGGGTGAGTAAACCTAGTGGGGGTATGAAAAGTAGGTAATAACCTAGTGTGGGTAGACGAGGGGAGAACCCGGGTGGGGAGCAGTAGTAAACCCGGTGTGGGGTGAACAGGTGGTAACCGGTTGGGGATGAAGCTAGGTGAGTAACCGTGTGGGGGTATGACAGCTGGTGGTAACCTGGGGTGGGGGACCTGGGGGGGGTAACCGGTGTGGGATGAAGCTAGGTGAGTAACCGGGTGGGTGTATGACAGTTTAGGTGAGTAACCGGTGTGGTGTATGACAGCTGGTGAGTAACCCGGTGGGGAGACGTAGGTGGTTAAAATTGTGGGGATGAAAACTAGGTGAGTAACCCGGTGTGGGGTTGACAGCTAGGTGATAACCCAGTGTGGGGGGATGAACTAGGTGAGTAACCCGTTGGTGTATGAACTAGGGAGAAACCTATGTGGGATGACAGCTAGGGGTAAATGGGGTGGGGTTTTGACGCTGGGGGAGTAACCAGTGTGGGGATGACGGGTGAAGTAACCATGTGTGGGGTAATCAGGCTAGGGTTTAGTAACCTGGTGGGGTATACAGCAGGAGTAAATGGTTGGTTAACCGGGGTGAGTAAAATGTTGGGGGCAGGGCGTAGGTATTTTAAACCAGGTGGGGATGAAAACCGGGGGGAAACCTATTGGGGGAAACAGAGGAAA
>NW_026508290.1:0-12868 GCF_026875155.1 Cherax quadricarinatus
ATGTCTTGATAAAGGAAATTTACTAGTGAATGACAAATTCGCCGATGCGGAAGTAGGTGGGAAAATTTGATTAAAACGTAGATGTTAGGGAACTTCAGAGGAGTTTAGAAAACTCTACTTTTGGTCAAAAATGGCATATGCGTTCAATGTAGAAAATGCAAGGTTCGAAGCTGGGGGTGTCCATAACCCTAGCATTTTATAAGTAAATAATGTAGAATTTACCATACAATTGTAAAAAGGATTTGGGGGTTTGGGAAAGCAGAAACCCTTAAACCCAAGCGAATGCCTAACGTACTAAAAGGAAAATAGTTTACGGGGTTTATATAAAAGAAGTGTAAGCACAGAAGTCCAGGGGTCATATTGCAGCTTTATACACTTTAGTAACCCTCACCTAGATTATGCAGCTAATTCGGGTCTATATTAAGAATGGACATAAATTCGTTAGAAAACATTCACCGTAGATGACTAAATTAAACATAGCATTAGAAATTTCCTTATGAAAAAAGATTAAGACTCTTAAGTTACATTCCTTGCAACAAGAATGGGGGGGAGATTGATCGAACCGTTAAGGGGGAAGATAGGTTTTTAATAAAGGGGATTTAACAAGGTCTTGGGATACTCTCCAAGAGGAACCCGCATAATGGTTTTTAAATTAGATAAGTTTAGATTTAAAAAGGGACATAGGAAAGAATTGGTTTGGAAATGGGGTATTTTGATGAGGGGAACAGTCTACTATTTGGGGTTATTGAGGCAGGATTGGGGTAGTTTCAAATTTGGGTTTGGGATAAGTCAAGTGGGGGGGTTTGGGATTTGAGGGGGACTTGCACACGGGCTTGTTTCTTGGTGGCATTAAAATTGGGGGGGGGGAAATGTTTGTTAGTGGGGGTGAATTGCAAAGGACCTGCCTATTGGGGGCCCAAAACCCGCGCAGTTTCCTCCTTTTTTTAGTTCTTATGGTGGGGATGAACTAGGTGTCAGGTTTTTTGGGAGTGATGAAATAGTGTGGTCAGGTGTATGGCAGGTCTGAACTAGTGTGGTCAGGGGGGGGTAGATGATAACTAGTGTGGTCAGGTGTTGGTAGGGGTGAACGTGTGGTCAGTGAAAGGTAGGGGATTTAAATAGTGTAGTCAGGTGTATGGAGGAAGTAGTGGGCAGGGTTGGTACGTGATGAACTAGTGTTTTCAGGTGTTAGGGGAGGTGATGAAATAGTTGGGGGCAGGTGTATATTAGGTGATGACTAGTGAGGGCAGAGTATTGGCAGATGAGAACAGGTGGTCATTTTGGTAGGCGATGAACGTGTGGTCGGGGTATGGGGATATGAACTAGTGAAGTCAGGGAATGGACAGTGATGAATTGGATTAAGATAAGAAAGATTTCTTTGGATTTTAAAAAACCCCGGGAGGGTTAGCCCCCAGGTTTTAACCCCAAAGAAAGTCATGCGCCCTCAGGACGTCTAACTTTTTCCTTGGGCCTTAATTTTGTCCCCGGGATGCGACCCACACCAGTCACTAACCCCAGACCTATTTGCGCTAGGTGAACAGGACAACAGGTGTAAGGAAAGGGTTTCAAATGTTTCCACCCCCGGGAATCGAACCCCGGGGGCCCCCCGTGGTGAAGCGGGACTTTACCCACCAACCCCCCGGGGTCACCCGGTGTATGGTAGGTAATGAACAGAATGGTCATGGTAGGGCAGGTGAAAAACCAAGTGAGTCGGGTGTTGGAAGTGATGAACTATGCGTCGGTGTATGGAAAGGTGATGAATAGGCGTCGGGGTGTATGGGCAGGTGATGAACAGGTCGCAGGTGTATGGCAGGTGATGAACTTGTGGGGGTCAGGTTATTTGTAAAAGATGAACAATTGAGTCGGGTTTTGGTAGGTAGAACAAGTGTGGTAGGTTTTGGGGCAGGTGATGAATTTGTGTCAGGTGTATTTGAAAAAGATGAACAATTGAGTCAGGTATAGGGTAGGTGAGAACAAGTGTGGTCGGTGTATGGGGGGGAAAGAAAAGTGTGGTCGGGTGTGTGGTGGGTTGATGAAAGTGGGTAAGGGTACGGTAGGGATGGCAAAATTTATCAGGGAAAGTAGGAACGAACAGTGTGGTCAGTATATGTGGGGAGAACTAGTGGGGTAGGTGAAGGGGCAGGTGATAACTAGTGGGTCAGGTGAATGGTCGTTATGCCGACTTTCCCCATTTTAGTGTACCGGGTGAAGGGGAGGTGATGAACTGGGGTTGTAGGTGTAGGGGTAGGAAATAAACTAGTGTGGCGGGTTATGGAAAAGGATGAACTATGCGCCGGTGTAGGTAGGTGATGACTGGGGTTGTCAGGTTATGGTAGGGTAATGACTAGTGTGGTCAGGGTAGGGTAATGAAAACTATGGGGAAAAATGAATGGTAGGTAAAATAACTGGGTTGCTCAGTTGATGGTGGGTGGATTGAGGGCAGGTTACATTATTGATGAACTGGGTTTATCAGGTTAGGTAGGTGATAATTTAGTTTGGGCAGGTGCATGGGTAACGGATAATTTAGTTTGGTCATGTGTATGGTATCATTGACAGTGTTGTGACCCCTGTACTGCTTGCACAGAAAAAAGCCCCATCGTCCCCAGCTTAGTTCTTTCCCCCACAAGGGCGCATTTTCCGCCACTTCGGGTTCCCTTCCCCCCCCCCCCCACCCAAAACCCCCCAGCTCTTCTCGGGGGCTGGCCCCCCCGGGGCCATGGCACAAACAAAAGCCGGAAACCCCCCTACCACTTATCAATAAAGTAAAAAAGCCCTCCGAAAAAAGTAATCATTAACACCGCCCCTACACTACTAAAAAAACACCGTTATAAAGGGTGACAGCGGTGCTTCAGCGTTGTGTTTGCTGGAAGAGAAAAAGAGGTATGAAGTCATTTTCACTTCATCACCCCTACAAAAAAAGCACCTCTAAACGATTTTTTATCCTGATGCGTGTCCTGCACTTTTGACATCAGACACAGGTACTAGGGGATCCACCCGGAAATTTCCCGAAATTCTCCGAGAATTGTATGGCGTCCAGTGACCCTACGCTGTTTTCAAGTCACTGTTCCGTGATTGTATTTTACTGTTGTTTTTTCACCCCGCACACTGTTTCAGAAAGCCAAGGGGGTTTTGTGGTGATTTCTGCCCAGGGGGCTTCCCCCTGTTTGGGGTGGAGGAGGGGAGAATGGCCAGTTTGCCCCCCTCCCCAACACTCATGCACCCCCTCGCCACCACACTACCATAACCATTTCCCCACTCCCTCGGGCTGTGTTTTCTCTGTTTTTCGTATGAATTCATTGCCAGTGCTGTGATTCGAGTGCCCGGGGCCCTCGAAGCACGGGGTTTTACGACGTCACGTGCGTGTGGCGATGTCACTGACCTAGAGCTACGTAGTTCCCAATGTCCCGGGCCCACATGCTGTGGCTCTGGCCCCAAACCTCGACGCCACCCACGATGCTCCCCCGACTTCATGACGTCAGATGTCTGCTGACGTCACTCATGATGCCCCCTGACGTCACCTCGAGATGTCGCGACGTCACCTCGAATGTCTGCTGACGCACCTCGAATTTTGCGACGTCACTCGGATGCTGCTGACGTACCTCGGATGTCTGGAGTACCTCGAGATGTCTGCTACGTCACCTCGAGATGTTGCTGACGCACCTCGAGAGTCTCTGAGTCACCCCAGATGTCTGCTGACGTCCTCACGATGCTCCCTTTACGCCCTCGAATGTCTGCTGACGCCCCCTCGAGAGTCGCTGACGCCCCCTCACGATGTCTGCCTGACGTCACCTCGAGATGTCGCTGCGTCACCTTGCGACATCAGCCTGAAAAAAAACAGATGTCACATCGAGTGTTCTGTAATTATTTTAGTATTGCGAGAAGAGTGAGAGAAAATTATGCGTGTTTTAATTAATTCCTCTCAGTCAGTTTTCTCACATTTTTAGTATGTCTTAGAGTCATTTTTAAAGCACAAAAAGCTCATTTGCTAGTTAAGCTGTTGAAAACCGTATGTACACGGTTTTTTTTAAATTTCGTGTGTCCATGAGGCTGTGGTCAACCCCTGAGTGCACCCTGTGTTAAGTCACCCGCCTGCCCAGTGTGTTTACAGCTGATTTCTCAGCCCTACGTCAGCCCTTGTACAGAAAGTTTTTATGCTCGTCGCCGTATGTTCTGTAGAACGTACCTGCTACGATTCCCATCGAATTTTTTTTCACTTCACCTCCAAAACCTTCAAGTGCAGTTAATTTTAAGAAACAAGTCTGGGGACGCTTAGACTAACCCTGCTAAACTCCAACTGTCGAAGAGAACTCGCAGCCGCAGCCAGGCCGTCGGCAGGCGCTGTGTCAGCCCTGTCACAAGCTTCATGGCAGCCTGCACAAAGAAGATTCACTTTGCTGCTAGCTCTCTCACTGCGTTGGTGTATGAGTTACGACCCCCAGATTTTTCCCCCAGTCGTCTCTCCCAGGGACTCGTCCAAAATCCCCACGCTCCCCGGGCAGTGATAGCCCAGCGACAGTACCAGTCGAGAATTCCCCCCTGAGTCGCTTGCCAAAAGTCCGCCCAGTTCCCGAGTTTTGTCGAGCCTCACTCTAGGGCACCAGCATGTCGTGCCCCATTTTGAGTGAAAACCTGCACGACTCCTCGATGTCTGCTTCCCCGTTCCAAAGGAGCCCGTACCCTTTTAGCATAGCCAGCTGCACGTTTTTCCCCCGTGTTGCGTATCCCCCAACCGGGAAAGGCGTGATGATGCACTTCGATGCCACGCTATGACCCATGTTTACACACCCCACAGTTTTTTTTTTTCCCCCCCCTGTGGAAGTTTTTTTTTCCATGTCCATATGAAATATATGTTTTTTTTTTGTTTCTGTCCCTGTTTCACGAGAGGGGAACCGATTTCTTTTACTACCGTATTGTCGCGTCGGGACGACGCGCGGTAGGTGGCCGGCGTATTAGACACCTGTACTGTCTGACAACGCCCATGCGTCTGCCACTTAGTTCATATTTCGCGCCACTAAGGGCTGCCTCTAAGGGCCCTTTCCCCTTCAAAGCCCAGACTTTCCTGCCCTCACTCACACAGCGGGCCCGGCATCAAGCCCAAGCCCCCCACTCCTCTCGTGGGGGATGGCCCTGCCCCGGGGGTGGGGACAAACACACAAGCCTGTGTAACCCCCCTACCACTTATCAATAAAGTAAAAGCCCCCCAAGAAGTTTATCATTCACACCCCCCTACCAACACCCAAACAAGCCAGTTTTTGTGTGGGGGAGATGGTAGGGGATGACTAGTGTGGTCAGGTGTATGGGGGTGTGAATGGGGAGTCAGGTGTAGGAAAGGAAACAGTGAGCAGAGTATTGGGGAGGAAAAATGAAGGCATGAAAAGGGAGGGATAATTAGGTTCGGGAGAGGGACACTTTTGCAGGGGATGGGCGGTGTTGAAAAATTTTTGCTCAGGTTATGGAGGATGAAAAGTGTGGGCAGGGTTTGAGGTGATGAAAGGTTGCAGGGATGGTAGGGGGAAGAAAAGGTGGGCAGGTTTTATTAGTGTGAACTGGTTTTTCAGGGGTATGGTAGGTGAGAAATAGTGTGGACAGGTGTTTTTTAGGTGATGAACTAGTTGCGGGTGTAGGTAGGTGATGAACTAGGTTGTCAGTGATGTAGGGGATGAAAAGTTGGGCAGGGGATGTTGGGTGAACTAGGTTTCAGTGAGGTAGGGGATGAAAAAGTGTGGACAGGTGTATTTAGGGATGAACTAGTGTTTCAGGTTTATTGGAGGTGTAAAACCCCAGTGTGGTCCTTGGTTTAGGGGATGAACTTTTTGGTCAGGTTTAGGATAGGGGAGAACGATTGGCAGTGTAAGAAAAAGATAGATAAGATTCGTTCGGATTTTTTAAACCCCAGGGGAACCCCCCAGGTAATCCAAGAAGTCAGTGCGTCATCGGGAGTCTAACTTTTTCCCTTGGGGTCCTTAATCTTTTCCCCCCCGGATGCGACCATACCAGTCGACTAACCCCAGGTACCATTTCTGAGGGAAAAAAGGACAACAGGTTAAGGAAACTGTCGAAATGTTTCCACCCCTGGGAATCGAAACCCGGGCCCTCCCTATGTGAAACGGAGCTTCAGCCCCCGGGCCACCCCTAGGGCAGGGGTTGAACTAGGGGGTCTGTATAGGCAGGGATGAACTAGTGGGAAAGGGGTAGGTAGGTGTTGAACTAGAGGTCAGGTGTATGTTAGGGGAACTAAGTGGTCAGGTTATGGTAGGGAGAAATAGTGGGTTTTAGGATATGGTAGGTGTTGAACTAGTGTGGTCAGGGGTATGGTAGGTGGAACTAGTGGTCAGGTGTTGTTTGGTGATATACTAGTGTGGTCAGGTGTATGGAGGTGTTGAACTAGTGGTCGGGGGTATGTTAGGGGATAACTAGTGTGGTCGTGTATGGGAGGTGTTTTAATGTGTGGCAGGTGTATGGTAGGTGTTGAAAAAGTGTAGGTGTTGTTAGGTTTATGAACTAGTTGGCAGGTGAGGGAGGTGTTGAATAGTGGTCAGGTGTATGTTAGTGATAACAAGTGTGGTCAGGTTATGGTAGGTGTTTAACTAGTGTGGGCAGGAGTATGGTATGTTAACTTTTGTGGTCAGGTTATGGGAGGGAGAACATGTGGCGTTAGGAGTGTTGAACTAGGGCATTGTTTTAGGTATGAACTAGTGGGTAAGGGGATGGTAGGTGTTGAAAGTTGGTCAGAGTTTTGGTAGGTGTTGAAAAGTGTGGTCAGGGGTAGGGAGGTGTTAAATTTTTGGTCATTTTGGGAGGTTTTGAACAGGTGGTCAGGGGTATGGTAGGTTTGAACGTGTGGTCAGGTGTAGGTAGGTGTTCAAATAGGGTCAGGTGTTGGTAGGGGATAACTAGTGTGGTCAGGTGTTGTAGGTGTTGAACTAGTGTGTCAGGGGTATGGTAGGTGTTTAACTAGTGTGGTAGGTGAAAGGAGGTGTTGAACTATTTGGGCATTGATGGCAGGGAATAGGGGTCAGGGTAGGCTGTGATAATAGTGGTCAGGGTATGGCAGGTTTGAACATGTGGTCAGTGTATGCAGGGGTTGAACTTTTGGGTCAGGTGTATGGTAGATGTTGAAACTGGGGGTCATTGTTTGGCGGGGAGAACAGTTGGGGGGGGTATGACAGGGGTGAATAGTGTGGTCAGGGGTAGGGAATTTTAACTTGGTGATAGGGTTGGTTGGGGTTGAAAATAGTGTGGTCGTTGTATGGGGGTGAAACTGGGGTCAGGTGTATGACAGGTGATGAACTAGTGTGGGCAGGGGTAGGCAGATTTTAACTTTTGTGGGCAGGTTATGGGAGGGTTGAACTGATGGTCTTTTTATGGCAGGGATGAAAAAGTGGCTGGTAGACAGGGGATGAAAAAGTGGTCAGGTGTTAGCAGGGAGAACTAGTGTGGGAAGTGATGGGAGGTGAAGAATATGTGGTCAGTTGTACGCAGGTGAAGAACTAGTTAGACAGGGGTTGGTAGGTGTTGAATAGTGTATTAGATGTAAGGCACGTTTATGAACTAGGGGCAGGTTATGGTAGGGGATGAAATATGAGGTCGGGTAGGTAGGTGATGAAATGTGGAGGGGTATGGGAGGGGATAAATAGGTTTTCGGGGTATGGCAGTGATGAACAGTGGTTTCAGGGGTATGGTAGGTGAAGGGCAGTGTGGTCGGTGAGGTAGGGGAAAGAAACTTGTGGTCAGGTGTATGTTAGGGGTGAAAATGTGGGCGGGTATGGTAGGGGTGAAAAAGTTGGTCAGGGTATGTTTTGGTGATGAAAGGGGGTCAGGTGAATTTTTGGTGATGAACTAGTGTGGGCAGGTTTATGTAGTGAAGAACTAGTGTGGGCACGTGTATGTTAGGGGATGGGCTAGTGTGGTCGGTGTATGGTAGGTGTGAACTATGTGGTCATGTAGGTAGGGGATGAACTAGTGTGGTCAGGGTATGGTAGGGGATGAACATGGTATTTATGGTAGGTGTTTAACTATGGGTCAGGGGTTTTTTTTTTTGGTAGGTGTTGAAATAGGTGGTCAGGTGTTTGGGAGGTGTTGAATAGGTGGTCGGTGTATGGTAGGTGTTGAACAGTGTGGTCAGGGGGATGGAGGTGATGAATAGTGTGGTCAGGCGTATGGTAATTATATACAGTGTGGTCAGAGTATGGTATGTAGAACTGGTTTCAGGTTATGGTAGGGGTGAATAGTGTGGCAGGTGTATGGGAGGGTTAACAGTGTGTCTTTTATGGAGGTTGAACTAGTGTGGCAGGGGTTTGGGTGAGAACTAGTGTGGTCAGGGGATGGTAGGTTTGAAAATAGTGTGGTCAGGCTATTTTAGGTGTTAAATAGTGTTTTCACGTGTTGGTAGGTGTTGAACTAGTGTGGTCAGGGTATGGTAGGGTTGAATAGTGTGGTCAGGGGCATGGTAGGGGTTGAAATTTTGTGGTCAGGTGTATGGTAGGTGTTGAACTAGTGTGGTCATTGTATGGGGGTAGAACTATGTGGTTCAGGTGTATGGCGGGGAACTGTGTGGGCAGGGCATGGCAGGGGTTTTAAATAGGGTTGTTAGGTGTATGAGAGGGATGAACTAGTGGGCAGGGGTATGAAAGGGGATGAAATATGTGGGCAGGGTATGGGAGGTGAAGAAATAGTTGGTCAGGTGTATGGCAGTGTGAACTAGTTTGGTAGGTGTAGGAGGTGTTTAATAGTGGGTCAGTTTTTTGGAAGGGGGTTTACTAGTGTGGTTAGGTGTATGGCAGTGATGAAATAGTGGGTCAGTGTATGGCAGGTGTGAAAATATGTTGTCGGGGTAAAAAAGGGGATGAACAGTGTGGTCAGGGGTATGGCAGCGAAGAACAGGTGTCAGGGGGATGGAAAGGGGAAAAACTTGGTTGTCCCTGTGTATGGCAGGGAAAAACTTTTGTGGGCAGTGAAAAGTCGGGGAAAAAATAGTGTGGTCAGTTGTACGCAGTGAAGAACTAGTGTAGAAAGGGGTATGGGAGGGGTTTAACTAGTGTATTTCAGAAGTATGGCACGGATGAACATTGGTGGTGAAGGCAGGTGATAACTAGTTTCAGGTGTATGACAGGTGAGAACAGTGTGGTAGGGGTATGGCAGGAAAAACTATGTGGTCAGGGGGATGGCTGTAAGAATAGCGTTGTCAGGTATGGGAGGTGAAAAACCAGTTGGGCAGGTGAATGCAGGTGAAGAAATATGTGGTCAGTTGACGCGGTGAAGAACTAGTGTAGACAGGTGTATGGTAGGTGTTGAACTAGTGTTTCAGATGTATGGCACTGATAATAGTGTGGCAGGGGTATGGTTTAAAAATGGGATAAAACCTACAGGTTGTTAGGTAAGACACATATGCAACAGTTAGGTATTTTATTTCGAAAAGTCCCCCTAACAGTGGCTTCTTTTAGTCGAGTACAGAAAATTGAAGAAAGCAGAAGATACTTGACGAGATGTAATCGTACTCACCTTAAAATTTTTAGGTGGCAGTTCCCCAGTTGGAGAAAGCATTTTCCCTAGTTGAAACAAAAGGGATAAGTGACAGATGGAGCTTTTATAGCGCCCCAAAAGGGGAGACGTAGGTCACTGGAGTAAGAACTCAGATGTTGGGAGTAGGTCCCCTCAAATCCACCTTTTTCCCCTAGTAAGGGTTTTCGAAGTTATTGTAGGGCGACCAAGAAACCCCTTTTGTTGCGTGTCTGACGATTGAACAACTCTACAGTGAAACGGCTGGATTTGAGAGGGAACCCGACCTCCCAACACTGATTCTTACCCCTTCTGGACCTACGCTCACCCTTGGGCTATTAAGGGTCCATCCTGCATTATCTCCCTATTGTTTCATACTATGGGAAAAATCTCTTTCCAACTGAAAAGGGGGCGGGCCCCTCAAAAATTTAAAAGGGGGAGGATGATTTAAACGTCTTCAATATCTTCTGCTTCGTCAACTTTTCTGTACTTTACTGAAGAAGCCCACTGTGAAGGGGAAACGTTTCAAAATAAAGATATCTAACTGTTGCATATGTGTCTTTCCTAACAACAGGTGTATGGTAGGTGATGAACTAGTGTGGTCAGGTGTAAGGTTTGGTGTGAACTAGTGTGGGCAGGTGTATGGGAGGTGAATGAATAGTGTTGTCAGTTTATGGTAGGTGAAGAACAGTGTGGTCAGGTGTATGGCAGGTGAGAACTAGTGGGTTTAGTTGTATGGCAGGGGAGAACTAAATGTAGAAAGGTGTATGGTAGGGGGTTTTTGAACTAGTGTATTCAATGTAAGGGAGTGATGAACTAGTGTGTTTAGGGTATGTAGTGATAACTATTGGTCAGGTGTTGGTAGGGGATGAACTAGTGTTCTCAGGTGTATGGCAGGTGATGAACTAGTGTGGTCAGGTGTATGGGTAGGGGACAACTAGTGTGGTCAGGTGTATGGTAGGTGATGAACTAGTGAGGTGAGGTGTATGGTAGGTGATGAACTAATGTGGTCAGGTGCATGGCAGGTGATGAGCTAGTGTGGTCAGGTGTATGGTAGGTGATGAACTAGTGTGGTCATGTGTATGGTAGGTGATTAACTAATGTGGTCAGGTGTGTGGCAGGTGATGAACTAGTGTGGTCAGGGGTATGGTAGGTGATGAACTAGTGTGGTCAGGTGTATGGTAGGTGATGTACTAGCGTGGTCAGGAGTATGGAAGGTGTTGAACTAGTGTGGTTAGGTGTATGGTAGGTGAAGAACTAGTGTGGTCAGGTGTATGGTAGGTGATGAACTAGTGTGGTCAGTTGTATGGCAGGTGAAGAACAAGTGTGGTCAGGTGTATGGCAGGTGATGAACTAGTGTGGTCAGTTGTATAGCAGGTGTTGAACTAGTGTGCTTAGGTGTATGGCAGGTGATTAACTTGTGTGGTCAGATGTTTTGCAGGTGTTGAACTAGTGTTGTCAGGTGTATGGCAGGTGATGAACTAGTGTTGGCAGGTGTTTGGCAGGTGTTGAACTAGTGTTGTCAGGTGTATGGCAGGTGAAGAACTAGTGTGCTCAAGTGTATGGCAGGTGAAGAACTATTGTGGTCAGGTGAATGGCAGGAGAAGAACTAGTGTGGTCAGGTGTATGGCAGGTGAAGAACTAGTGTGGTCAGGTGTATGGCAAGTGACGAACTAGTGTGGTCAGGTGTATGGCAGGTGATGAACTAGTGTGTTCAGGTGAATGGTAGGTGATGAACTAGTGTGGTCAGGTGTATGGTAGGTGATGAACTAGTGTTGTCAGTTGTATGGCAGGTGATGAACTAGCGTGGTCTGGTGTATGGATAGGTGTTGAACTAGTGTGGTCAGGTGTATGGTAGGTTAAGAACTAGTGTGGTCAGGTGTATGGCAGGTGATGAACTAGTGTGGTCAGGGGTATGGCAGGTGAAGAACTAGTGTGGTCAGGTGTATGGCAGGTGAAGAACTAGTGTGGTCAGGTGTATGGCAGGTGATATACTAGTGTGGTCAGGGGTATGGCAGGAGATGTACTAGTGTGGTCAGGGGTATGGCAGGTGATGAACTAGTATGGTCAGGTGTATGGCAGGTTATGAACTAGTGTGGTCAGGCGTATGGCATTTGATGAACTAGTGTGGTCAGGTGTATTGTAGGTGATGAACTAGTGTGGCCAGGTGTATGGCAGGTGTTGAACTTGTGTGGTCAGGTGTATGGCAGGTGATGAACTAGTGTGGTCAGGTGTTTGGCAGGTGATGAGCTAGAGTGGTCAGGTGTATGGCAGGTGATGAACTAGTGTGGTCAGGGGTAAGGCAGGTGATGAACTAGTGTGGTCAGATGTATGTCATGTGATGAACTAGTGTGGTCAGGTGTATGGCAGGTGATGAACTAGTGGGTCAGGGTTTTATGGCAGGTGATAACTGGTGTGGTCAGGTGTATATCAGGTGATGAACTAGTGTGGGCAGGTGTATGGGAGGTGATGAACTAGTGTGGTCATGTGTATGGCAGGTTGATGAACTAGTGTGGTCAGGTGTATGGCAGGTGTTGAACTAGTGTGGTCAGTTGTATGGCAGGTGAAGAACTAGTGTGGTCAGGTGTATGGCAGGTGAAGAACTAGTGTGGTCACGTGTATAGCAGGTGAAGAACTAGTGTGGTCAGGGGTATGGCAGGTGATGAACTAGTGTGGTCAGGTGTATAGTAGGTGTTGAACTAGTATGGTCAGGTGTATAGTAGGTGTTGAACTAGTGTGGTCAGGAGCATGAAAGGTGATGAACTAGTATGGTCAGGTGTATAGTAGGTGTTGAACTAGTGTGGTCAGGTGTATTGTAGGTGTTGAACTAGTGTGGTCAGGTATATGGGTACGTGATGAACTGGTGTGATCAGGTGTATGGTAGGTGTTGAACTAGTATGGTCAGTTGTATGGGAAGTTTTGAACGAGTGTGGTCAGGTGTATGGTAGGGGTTGAACTAGTGTGGTCAGGTGTATGGTAGGTGTTGAACTAGTGTGGTCAGGTGTATGGCAGGTGATGAACTAGTGTTGTCAGGTGTATGGCAGGTGTTGAACTAGTGTTGTCAGGTGTATGGCAGGTGATGAACTAGTGTGGTCAGGTGTATGGCAGGTGATGAACTAGTGTGGTCAGGTGTATGGCAGGTGATGAACTAGTGTGGTCAGGTGTATGGTAGGTGATGAACTAGTGTGGTCAGGTGTATGGCAGGTGATGAACTAGTGTGGTCAGGTGTATGGTAGGTGATGAACTAGTGTGGTCAGGTGTATGGTAGGTGATGAACTAGTGTGGTCAGGTGTATGGTAGGTGATGAACTAGTGTGGTCAGGGGTATGGTAGGTGATGAACTAGTGTGGTCAGGTGTATGGAGGTGTGAA
>NW_026508292.1:0-14478 GCF_026875155.1 Cherax quadricarinatus
GGGAACCGGGAAATGAAGCCAAACACAAGAAAGGGACTACACAAGAATGGGGAACTACCTGAAGGGGTCAGGGGACAAAAAACTCCCCGGGGAAGCCAGTTAATGAGATGAGGGAAATTTTAGAAACAAAATGCAAGGGGGCTGGGGAAAGGGGTTTTGTCCCCAAGGGGAAAAGGAAAAAGAAAAACCCAGGATGGCCCTGGTTTCCCCAAAGGTGCAGGGGGAAAAAAACCAATGTGTAGGGAATGGAAGAAATATAAAAGGGCAAAGACCCAGAAAAAAGGGGAAAAACAGTCAGAGCCAGAAACGAAATCAAATAAGAAGGGAGGCCCCAAAGACAATAAAAAAATGACATGCAGCAAAAGAAAAATCTCCCCGAAATGTTGTACACCCAATCGGGAGGAAAACAACAGTCAAGGACCAGTAATAGGAAAGGGAAAGGGGAAGGAGGAGAGACAACAAAAAATGACCGGAAGTATGTGAAAAACTCAAAAAGAGATTCAAAGAAGTGTTCCCCCAGAAAGAAAAAGGGACCCCAAAAGACGGAGAGGTGGGGGAAAACCCCCAATGGGGCCAGTGCCACAACCGAAAAAGAAGTGAAGAGGCTTCTGAGGAGCAGATCCCTCAAAGGAAGGGGCCCAGTTAACATCTCCCCTGGGTATTGGAGGGGGGCAAGCGCTTGTGTACCCCTAACAACAATTTTCAATACATCATCGAAACAGGGGATTGCTGAGGCATGGAAGACGCAAAGTATTTCCCAATCTTTAAAAAAGGAGACGACATGAAGCATTAAACTACAGCCCATGTCACTGCATGTTAGTATGAAAAATCATGGGAAGATTATCAGGGAAGGTGGGGGAAACCCAGAAAGGAAGATTCATCAAAGCGCCAAAGGGTTTCAGGGGGGGGAAACCCTGTGTCACAAACCTACTGGGTTCTATGACATGGTGACAGCAATAAACAGAGAGAGGGGGGGGTGGATTGCATTTTCTTGGACGCAAGAAGGCGTTTGACACAGTTCCACAAAGAGTTTGGGGGCAAAAACGGGGGACCCAAACAGGGGGGGGAACAGGGGGAAGGGACAAAAAAGGATCGGGAAACTTTAGGAAAAAACAGCACGAGTCAGGTACGTGGCGAGGTGTCAGAGTGGGCACCTGTGACCAGGGGGGGGCCCGCAGGGGTCGTCCAGGCAGTGCTGTTTCTGGATTTTTTGAACGCATGACGGAAGGATAGACTCTGAGGTGTCCTGTTTTGCAGATGACGTGAAATTATGAGAAGAAAACACGATCGAAAGACCAGCCCGAATACAAAAGGGGTCTGGACAGGGTGCGACCTGGTCCAGCAATTGGGTCCTGGAGTTCAACCCACCAATGGGAAAATATGAAGATTGGGGAAGGGGAAAAGGCCGCAGACGGAGTACAGTTAGGGGGTCAAGACTACAAACCTCCTTAAGGAAAAAAATCTTGGGGTGAGTATAACACCAGGGAACCCCCCTAAGCGCACATAAAAAAATAATGCTGCAGCATTGGGCGCCTAGCAAAACCTCAGAACAGCACCGACATCTTAATAAGGATCATTTGGACCTGTACAGTGATGTTGGCCCCATATTGGGGTATGCGGCCCATTTGGAACCCACCTAGCAACACGTGAAAAACTAGAGGGGCAAATTTCAACAAACACCCAACAAATATTTAAAATTAAAAAAAATTAATAAATAAAAAAAAATATAAAAAAAAATATAAAATTAAAGGGGGAAAAAAACAACCAAATTGAAAGAAAAGGGGAAATTAACGGCCGTGAACAAAATTTAAGGAAACTAGAAAGTAACATAAGGGAAAGTTTAAGGAGTAGGGGGCAGACCAAACATATTTTAACAAGGTTAAAACCACGGGGGGAGGGCCGAGCACTAAAAAGGGGGGGCCCATCCCCACTCACCCCCAACTTAGGGTCGGGTGTAAAAAAAAAAAAAAACCCTTTCCCAAAATTATTAATTAAAAATATTAATTATTTTAAAAAATATATTAATATTAAAATTAAAATTTTTTATAAAAAATATTTCAAAAAATCGGGTGGAAAAACCAGGTTTTCTGATACTACTTTCCCAAAACTTTGAAAATCCAAGGAAATGGGGTTAAAATCCTTAATAAATTAAAATGGGGGGGACCAATTGAACCCTTTAAAAACCCCCCAACTATTTATTTTTTGGTTTTTAAAAATCTTAAATTCAAATTTTTTTTTTAAAAAAAACCGAAAATTTATAATTTTCAAATCTTTTTAGAAAAAAGTTCCCAATTTATTTTCCCAAAATTTGTTTTTTTGTATCAAAAATTTTTGAAAACAATTATTTAAAAAATTTTGAAGAAAATAACAGGGGTTTTCCCATTAAAAGCAATTTTTATTTTTTTTAATTTAGTTGGTTTTTTTTGATAAAAATTTTGAAAATTTTTAAAGGGAATTTATCAATTACATTTGGGGGAATTTTAATAAAAATTTTTTACCTTTTTAAAAATTTAAATTTTTTGGAAAAAAAATTCCCAAAAAATTTTAGGAAGGGGAACCAACAAATTTTTTTTTAAAATTTTTTTTTTTTTTTTTTTTTTTTTAAAAAACCAAAATTTTTTTTTTTTTTTTTTTTAAAAAGCCCCTCAAAAACCCCAAAATTGATGAGAAAAAGACAGTTGACTTTCTTGATGCGAGGAATAATATGGACAAAAAAAAAACAGTTATTTGTGGGTTTTCTGAAATTTTTTAAATTTTTAAATTTCATTTTTTACCCTTAAAAATTAAAAAACATCTAGAAAGGCAATGTTTTATTTTTTCAAACTAAAACAGTAAGTTTTTTGAATGGGCTAATATTTAATTTTCCAAGAAAAGGGTTTATATCACTTTTTTTGGGGCAAAAAGACACAAAATATCATCAACAATCGAACCTTTTTTGCTCTATTAGGGAGGATTGTGTTAGCAACCTTGTTTAAAAAAATTTCCATGTTTTGGGGTTTAAAAACGGTGAAAAGGATTTTCCCATTGCCAACCAAAACTTCTGATGTAAAACTTACATTAAATACAAAATTTTGCATCAACAATGCAAAGTTTAAAAAGTTTAAATATGGGGGAAACGGAAATGGTAAATCAAATTTTAAAAGGGTTTCTTCAATAAGAAACTTAAAAAACTCAACGGGAATTTCGTAAAAAAGGAAGTAACTTTAAAATAACCATGTTAAAAAACATTTAACATTAAAGTTAATTTTCAACCCAAGCTATTTTTTTTTAAAATTAAAATTAAAATTTTTTGCAAAAATAGGGTTTAAACCTTTTGGATAATTTATATGAAACTGACCCTATGAGCAAAAAATTGGTCTGAGGGATTCCCTGTTTGTTTTTTTTTATTAGTCCATACATGAAAGGTAAAGAGGGATTAGGGGAAGAAAATTGTTTGACTAATTCACTTCCTTCGTAGAATTTTATTGTTTTATTGAAATTGCTTTTAACTTTTTTGGGGGTTTTTTCCTAAGTTTAAAATGGTTTCAGTATCATCAAGAGTTTATTCTTTTTTTTTTTGGAAAATCATTTTTTTTTAAATTACTATTGCTTTTATTTTGTTGTTTTAGTAAGGCGCAAATTTTTATTGTTATTAAGTGAATGATGAGCCTTTGAAAAGTGAAGAGTAATTGGGTAGGGGACCTAATGCAAAGTAGGAGAAACTTTTAGGAGGGTTGGTGGGTAATTTTGGGGTCCGGGGTGTAAATGAAAGGGGACCCTTTGATTGAACTTTTAAAAAAGGGGGGTTTAGTTATGGGAAAATACATTTTTTTTAAGAAAAAGGGGTAAATAAGTATACAAGATATAGTAGGGCAAATAAACGTAGTTTTTGGGTTAGTATTGGCGAAAAAAAGACTTTGAGTAGACTTCAGGATGTACATGTTTACAGGGGGGCCACAATAAATCAGATCACTTTCTAGTTGTGCTACCTGAGAAAAAAAGTAGGGGGATACAAGGAGAATAGAAGCACAGGGAAGAGGAGGTGAAGGTTTATAAACTAAAAGAGGAGGCTTAGGGTAAGATATAAACAGCTATTAGGATGTGGGCAATGAAATGGGGAAAGGGGGGTCAAAGAGGTTGGGGTAGGTTTAAAAATGTAGTGTTTTTAGTTTCACAAAGTTTTGGTTACAGGAAAAGGGGTGCAGGGGGAAGAGGAGCGATTGGTGGGAAAAGAAAGTAAAGAGAATAAGGGGGGAAAAAGTTAGATAGAGAAATTTTTTCAAAATAAAAGTGATGCAAAAGGGGGAAATATAGGGGGGGGAAAAAAAGGTTAAGAGATGTAAGCAATGAAAAAAGAGAGCAAATGGGGAGTGGGGGAATGTTATCAACAAATTTTTTAAAATAAGATAAATTTTTGGGGTGAGATTAACAAGTAAAAAAAGCCTAGAAACAAATGGATTTGTCCTTTAAAAATAGGAGAGGGAGTTAAATTTAAAGGAGATTAGAGGATTTGGGAAAAATGGAGGGAAAATTTGAGAATTTTTAAAAAGTTTAGGGGATAGGGGAAACTGTGATTTCGTGTATAGGGCAAGGAGGAATAACATCTGTAGGAGTGAGGAAGACCAGTTTGAGTGGGGGAAGTTCGGAGGGAGAAAAGGGAAAATGAAAGGGGTAAGGGGAGCCGGGGTTGAGGGGATAAAGATAAAAAAGTTAAAAACAGGGGGGGATACATTGGATTGTTGGTGCAATTTTAATAAATTTTGGAAAAGGGAAGGTACCTAGGGGTTGGGGAAAAGCATGCATGTTCCTTTGTAAAAGGCAAAAAGGGATAAAAGAAGTGCAAAAAATTTTAGGGGGGGAATCTTTGGTATACCTGGTAAAGTTATGTTTGAGTTATAAAATTTAAAAAATTAAGAGTAAGAGGAAATAGGATAGCAGATGAACAAGGGGCTTTGGAAAGGTAGGGGTGGTGGGGCCAGGTGTTTCATGAAAAATAAGTGAACAGTAAAATTTGATAAGGTAAAGAGGCTTTGGGATTTTATGGATTTGGAAAAAGGGGTATACAGGGTGGGTAGGGGGGCAAAGTGGCAGATGTTGCAAGGTATGGTGTAGGAGGTAGGTTACTGAAAACAGGAAGAGTTTTTTTACGGGAAGTGAGGCTCAAGTTTGAGTATGTAGGAAAGAGGGGAAATTTTTTCCCCGAAAAAAAGGCCTTAACAAGGATGTGTGATGTCACCATGGGGGTTTAAAAATTTTTAGATGGGGTTTTAAAAAGTAATGCGGGGGTTTTGGGAAGAAGCGTGGAATTAAAAAAAAGAATCACCACAAAATGGGGAGTTGTCACAGCTGTCTTTTTCTGATGACACTGGCTTAGGGGGATTCTGAAAAGAAGTTTTAGAGATTTGGGGGAATGAATTTTGGGGAGGGTGTGCAAAAGAAGAAAATTAAAGGGGGAAAAACAGGAAAGAGTAAGGTTTTTGGGGTAACAAAAAGATTAGTGATGAAAATTGGGAAAAAAATTTGGGGGAGAGAGTATGGGGGAGGTGAACGTATTTAGTATTTGGGAGTGGGGGGGTCAGCGGATGGGGTATGAAAGATGAGGTGATCTAGAATTCATGAGGAAAAAAGAGTGGTGGGGCACTTAGGAGTTGTGAGACAAAGAACTTTGTCCTTGGGGGCAAAAGGGGAATGTATGAGAGTATAGTTTACCAACGCTCTTATAGGGGGGTTTAAGCAGGGTGATGAATTTGCAGCGGGAGAAAGGGTGGAGGGGAGTGGGTGTCATTCTGAGGGCAAGTGTGGTGTAATATAATGCAGAGAATTCGTAGTTTTGGAAGTTAGGAGGAGGGGCGGGGGTTTCCCAAAATGTTGTCCAGAGGGCTAGGAAGGGTGTTGAGGGGGTTCGGACATGTAGAAGAATGGAGCGAAACAGAATGACTTCAAAAGTGTATCAGTCTGTAGTGGAAGGAAGGCGGGGGGGGGTCGGCCCGGGGAGTTGGGGGGGGGGGTAAAGGAGTTTTGTGTGCGAGGGGGTTGGACTTCCGCAGGCATGCGGACGTGTTTTTTATGGAGCAAATGGTTTTTAATACTTGCGGCTTTTTGGAATTTTAAAAAAACTTTTTGAAGGGATTCGGAAAAGGAGGCCGGGGCTTCCCGGAGAAGGGAATAACCCCTCTTTTTAAAATATTTAAAACTTATGTAAAAGGAAAAAAAATTGGGTTTTTTTCTTTTGGGGCCCCCAGCCTTGGTGGGATCGGGCCTGTGTTAAAAAAATATAAAATTATATAATATTTTTTTTTTTTTATATATATATATTAATATATATTATAATTAAAATAAAAATATATATATATATATATATATAATAAATTTTTTTTTTGTTCCTTGATAATGAAGAAGCACGAAACCTTGAAATTTCACTTTCCTTTCACGGGGGTTGTTTTTTCAAATTTTGAATCACCCGTTTACTGTTTCCCTTTTTGGGTGTGTGTATTTTATATATATAATATATATATATATATATATTTATATATATATAATAATATATATATATATTAAAAATATATATATATAATATAATATTTTCAAAACAACCACTCTGAAAAAAAAGAGAAATTCCAAGCGCTTTCGTGACTACCCCCATTATCAAGGGAAATATGAAAATAAAGCAACAGGGAACTATATAAGGGTCAGGCCACACTCACTCAGATCCCACAAGGTTAAACACCGACGCGCGCCCACCCAACTTGGGTATATATAAAAAATTATATATATAAAATATTTATAAAAAATAAAAAATATATAAAAAATAGTAAATATATATAATAAATTTTTTATAAAAATATATATAAAAATATATATATAAAATAAAATATATATAATATACATACAAACACACACCCCACCCCACACACACAAAGGGTGAGGGAAAAACAAATAATGGAGGGTGGCACGAAAGAGTCAAAGAGGGATCACCGGCATCTAGCTCTCAAGAAACCAAGCTTACAGGTATATAAAAGAGCCATCTTTTTTAAGGGGGCCGACCAGGAAAGACAGAGGGAACAGGGGGGTGGAGGAGTGGCATTGCTGTCAAAAACCGAGGAAATTTTTATGAGCAGGGGGGGAGAAAACGGTAAGAAAGGATTACATGCGGGAACCCTTTACTCTGGAGGTCCCCCAAGGGTATAGCAGTGATGTAAACCCACCCGAACGCAGGAGGCAAGGCAAGAGTACGACGAAGCAAAGAGCATGGTTGACACAGGGTGCAGTGGCCAGAAGACTTATGCTGCAGGGGAAAGCCCTGACATGGGGGGACTAACCACAAGGAGATCGATTGGGGGGAACCCGGAGCCCCCAGGGGGCCAAAAACACATGGGGGGCTAATTGATGGAGGGGGTACGGAATACTACATGACCATCACATAAGGACACACAAAGAGAGAGAAGAGGAGAACCGCAAGACTGGTTGATTTTCCTTGAGAGTGCAGATGCGAGGGGCACACAAAAAAGACCCCTTGGGCCCGTGACTGTGGTTTTAAGCTTGAATACACAGTAGGCTACAAGTGGAGGGGAAAGCAGGAAGGCCGACGAATGAAGCCAAAAATACAAAAAGGGGACTACACGGGAAAGAGGAACTTCCTGAATGGGTTCAGTGGACAGAGAACTGGCAGGGAAGCCAGTTAATGAGATGATGGAATATGTAGCAACAATATGCAAGGAGGCTGAGGAGAGGTTTGTACCCAAGGGTAACGGGGAATAATGAAAAAGCCAGAATGAGCCCATGGTTCACCCAAAGGTGCAGGGAGGCAAAAAACCAAGTGTGCTAGGGAATGAAAGAAATATAGAAAGCCAGAACGAATATGCACAGATAAGAAGGGGGCCCAACCAAAATATGAAAACGACATAGCAGCGAAAGCCAAATCTGACTCGAAGCTGTTATACAGCCACATCAGGAGGAAAACAACAGTCAAGGACCAGATAATCAGGCTAAGGAAGGAGGAGAGACAACAAGAAATGACCGTGTAGTATGTGAGGAACTCAACAAGAGATTCAAAGAAGTGTTTACAGAGGAGACAGAAGGGGCTCCAGAAAGACGGAGAGGTGGGGCATACCACCAAGTGCTGGACACAGTGCACACAACCGAGGAAGAAGGGAAGAGGTTTCTGAGTGAGCTAGATACCTCAAAGCAATGGGCCAGATAACATCTCTCCATGGGTCCTGAGAGAGGAGCAGAGGTGCTATGTGTACCCTAACAACAATATTCAATACATCTATCGAAACAGGGAGATTGCCTAGGCAGGGAAGACAGAAAAATGTACCCAAACTTTAAAAAAGGAGACGACATAACCCATTCACAGACCATGTCACGAAAAGTATTGTATGAAAATCATGGAAAAGATTACGGGAAAGGTGGGGGAAAACCCCGAAAGGAATGATCAAATAAACCACCAAACATGGTTTCAGGGACCGGCCCTTTGTGTCACAACCACTGAGTTTTTATGCATGGTACAGCAGTAAACAAGAGAGAGAGGGTGGGGTGGATTGCAATTTTGGACTGCAAAAGGCGTTTGACAGAGTTCCACACAAGAATTATGAAAACCCTGGGGGCCCAAAGCGGGGATAACAAAAAGGCACTACAAAAATCGGGAATACTTGTCAGAAGACAGAGCGAGTCATGGTACGTGGCGAGTGTCAGAGTGGGCACCTGTGACCGGGGGTTTCCCACAGGGTCACCCTAAAACCATGCTTTTTTCGGGTATTTTAAAACGACATGACAAAGGAATAGACTCTGGGGTGCCCCTTTTTTCAGAACGTGAAGTTGAGAAAAGAATTCTTCGACGAAGCCAGGCAGAATCAAAGGGATCTGGACGGGGCTGCAGACCTGTCCCAATTGGCCCGGAGTTCAACCCCCCCAAGTGTAAAGTCATGAAGAGGGGAGAGGGGCAAAGAAGACCGCAGAGGGAGTACATCAGGGGACCAAACTAAAACCTCACTCAAAAAAAAGCTTGGGGGAGTATAACACCGGGCCCAAAACCCTGAAGCCAAAAATCAACCAAAAACTGCTGAGCATAGGGGCGCCAGCAAACCTCAGAACGCTTTCCCGACACCTTAATAAGGGAAATCTTTCAGGACCCTTAAAACCGTGTACGTAGGCCCAAATTGGAGTAGCGCACCATTTTGGGGAACCCCACCTCCAAGCACTTTAAGAAAACCAAAAAAAGGCAAAGGTTTCAACAAAAGTCCCAGAGCAAAGAGGATGTCCTAAAAGGGGAGAGGTGGGGAAACAACCTGACGACACGAGGACGGAGAGATAGGGGGGACAGATAACGATATAAAAAAACGAAGGATTGAAAAGGTGGCAAAGACAGGATGCCCCCAGAGATGGGACACAGAAACATTTGAATTTGAAGACAAAAATGAATCACAGGATGAGGAAGTATTTCTTGGCCCACAGAGTGTCAGTAAGTGGAATATTTGGGAAGCGATGAGTGGGGGCGGGATCCATACATAGCTTTAAGAAAGGGGTAGATAATGCCACGGTTGGGGGAAGTGCCTTATAGCGACCTAAAGGGCGGGACCAGGAGCTTGGCAAGCCCCCTGCAACCTCAACAGGTGGTACACACACACACCCCGGGGGCCGGGAGCTGGTCTCGACCCTGCAACCGCAATTAGGGATACTCACACACAATGGGGCAGTTATTGCAATTTTTAAAGTTCTGATTGGCCCCCCCACACTCATTCTGGGTTTTGTTCCCCAAAAAGGTGTGTGGCTGGGGAGCCCAGGGAGGTCAGGTAAGTTGACCGTTAGTTGTTGTTCACCCAGCGGTGTTATTCGCGTGGTGATCTTATGTTCCAGGATAATCAGGAAATTTCAGCGGGGCCCTTACTTTTAAAGGGAAAGGTTTTTAAAAAATACGTTTAAAATATACTTTATATAAAACCGTTATAGAGCACTATATTACGGGGTATAGTTAAAAAAAAATGTTTTAAAATTATGCAGTTTATAAAACTGGCGTTTTTAAAAATACTTTATAAAAAGTACTTTAGAATTTAAAAAATACTGAAGAAAAAATGCTAGAGAAATTTTAAAAAAATAATTGAAGGGTGGAAAAGTAGGTGCCAGCTGCAAATGGTTTCCGCTTTTAAATTCATTGCACACTTGGCAATGGGGCGCGGGGCGACTTTTCACCGAGTCGCGTTGGTGCACAACGTCGTAAATTTGGGGTGAAGGGACTACTCTTAAAAATGTGTGTTACAACGTAATTATGCAGCCTCCGGGGTGGGAAAAAATTAACGAAAACCAAAACTGCAGCAAAAATCTGCATTTTTTTAATTGAGTAAAAAATTACATCAATAATTTTATATATTTTTTTTATGGAAAAAACGTAAATCTATCGGGTTCGGGGCGGTAAGAAAAATCCTTTGAAAACTCAAGTCCACGGCGTTAAAAAATTCCCATAAGGGAGGTTTTATCATGTACGTACAGTATTGGGAGAAAGTAAACACTAAAGTAAAGTCACTAAACTCCTAAAATCAACTCGTACCCTTTAAATACTGAAACCAAAATAACGAAGTTTAAACTTCGAGTTTCCCTGTCAGGGAACCCTTTCCCTCTGAAAAAAAAGAAACTAAAGAAAAAAAAAAAAATAAAGAAACACTAGGAAAAATAAGATAAGATTTTTGAGGATTTTTCTTAAAATTTAAATAAATAAAAAATGGCCTTCGGGTTTTTGTAGTTGGGCAGGTAGTAAGGCCCTGGGTAGATCTTCTGATATTTGTGTGGGTTTTCCTGGGGGGGTGTCCCCAGCACCACCACAGGAGCTGCATTAGCCAGGGATTTCGTGCACAGAAAAAAGGCTTATTTGGGTTCTCATTTGGAAAAACAAACTGAAAAAGAGCGCACTTATTGGGGAAAAAATTCTAGAAATAGTTGTTGCTTTTAAAAATTTTTAGCTTAAGAGGACTTGCTTTCCCGGGGGAAAAAATGAGTTTTTGGTTCGGAAAACAATGGCAATTTCCTGGGATCATAGAACTTTAGCACAATTCGATCCATTCTTAGCAAACATGTGTCACCCCTTTGGGGAATGCAGGAAAGGGGCATGGTGGTAATTCTTGAGAATTGTGCGGTCCCGTGGACTAGAGCACCGTTCTTTCGCTCACCATGGGGAGGGCCAAAGCAAAATGGTTTTCGACCCTTGGCTAGTCGCAGTTTTAATATAAACGGATCGGCCGTTTCCCCCCCGAGGCGGGATGCCCCAAAAAAAAAAACATTTCATCTACTCCTCCACCACTGTTTTGCCTGAGAGTGCCAATACTAGAGTTCGAAAACAAGCAATTTTCACCTTTTCTTCAAAGCAGGTACTGTATTTCCCCCCCAAAGGATTTAAGTTCGGCAAACCCAAATTTCCCCTAAATTTCTTCAAAAATTTTGTTTGCTCACACCCAACAGCACGAACTTAAAAAAAGTTTTTTTCCCCCATTTTCTCCTTCTAATGCCACGCACGTTTTCCCAGAAGAAAAACCCTCTCCATAAAAAACCCTTTTACCCCCCCTCCTCCACCTTTTTTAGGGGAACACCACCCCCCCTTCCTTCCACTCCTTTGGCAGTTTCCCCCTATCATTTAACTTGTAAAAGATTTTGTTAGGGGTTACAGTCCTTTTGCCCCCTTTTTTCAGAAAACACAGATGGAAATAAGGTTCCTTTTTTTTCGTGTATCTAGTCAGAAAATCTTACCTCTTCTCCCATGTGTGTATTGGTCCAGTGTTCTTGTGTATTCTTTATCTTTTAAACCTGGTTTTTTATCCCCATTTCTTTTCCCAGAACACAACTTTAATTTTTTTATCGCTTCTGGAAGTTTTTTATTTCATCTTTCCCCTTTCCCTTTTTATTAGTCTTATTACGTTGGGTTTACTACTGTCCCTTCGCTGGACCTTTGAAATAGGTTCAATATATTTTTCGACCCATGTCTAATTTTTTTTATAGCCCAGTATCTTTTTTATACATTTTTTCTCGTTTTGGTTGTGTTGGGTTCCCCGTTTTCCACTGTTCTTTGCTTATTTAAACTGTTCCCATACTGTTACATTCCCCATCCATCCTATGTTTTACTGCAGCTGTATAGAGATATTTGATCTTTAAAGGGATGCAGCGACATTATCACTCCCAGGGCCTTACTTAGCTGTCTCTCTATTGTGTGGTTAGAGTTTTTTTTATGCGTCTCTTCACTTTAATGAACTATTGCTACCTCTTTCCTTCCGTTACTTTTCTCTCCCGGGTATGTATTCCCTTTGTTTAAACCTTTAGCAGTTGATACCAACAAGGGGTTTTTAAAAAAGACACACGGCAAAAAAGGGAAAGTTTAAAGAACATTTGGGTGGGGGGACCATGATCACCAGGATCTGAGAAAGAAAAAAGAAACCATGTCGAAATTTTCTAATATGTCCGGACTTTTTCACGTGCATTTTAATTTAACTTTAAAAATTTTTCCTGCCTTCTTTCAATTTACAGCTCGTTCTCTTCATGTGCTTATTTTTTTCCCGTCATATTACACTTAATTCAGGAAACCCCTCATCCTGAGTAATTCCTCTTTGCGCTGACTTCTCCCTTCCCCTTTTGTTTACTTTGGGAAAAATCTATTTGTAGTCAAGCACGAAGACCTCCATACTCGCTTTTCCCCAAAAGAGATTGTGTTAATTTGTTTGTGTGTGTTTTGTGTGTGTGTGTTGTGTGGTGTGTGTTTTGTGTGTGTGTGTGTGTGTTTACGAAACCGAAAAAACTAAAATACACTGTTGTAACATTTCATGGATTTTGGGGCACTGGCCATGAATGTTACTCCGGGTTTTCGATCCCCCTGCAACCCATAACAGTTAATACTTTAATTATGTTTTAGATTCTTGTGGTAAATTTGAGAAATTTGTAAAAATTACCTTTCCATGTGGTAGTTGGTGGCTGCTGTTAACATTTCCCAGTCTAGTATTTAGGGGCTTTTTGGGACAATTTAATCGAAGTCACACTGCCATTGTAGGTAGGGAACAGGGCAATGTAAATCATTGTCCGCAGTTCGATAACCGACAAACAGTGAAAATTTAAAAATGGTGATTATTATAGATTTTTACTGACATTATTAACCCTGGCTTTCTTATTCTGACGGAAGAGAACCGTTGTAAAGACTTCAACTCGAGGGCTACAGGCGGTAACCTCTGACATTTTCCAGTCTGCAAATTCAACAAGTCAGAGGTCTCCATACTACAGTTTTCACAGCACGGTTGGTAAAGCGGTCTGATGGTAATTTATTGACCCACAGTTGAGATCTTGCGCTCTAAGGGACAAAATATCAACCCGTTCTGCAGCAACACTAGGCTTTTTAAACAAGATATATTTTACGTAGATTAGGTTAGGATTTGATTAATGTAAATTGTCATCTTTAATCATTACAAAGCAAAAAAAAATAAAAAATAAAAATAATTGAATAAATATATATATCAAAAGGCAATCGGACGTTTTGGAGCATTAGCAAAATATTGGGATCCCGCGTGCACACAGTCACATAAATACTGTGTAGACCACAGTAAAAGCTGAATGACTCAAGTTATTTATGAATCGAGACCAAAAATCTTCACTTTAAATAATTATTACATGTAAACATCGCAATTGTTTAGAATATTAACAGTTTTCCCACCAATGTTCTGGTACCGAAAAGGACAAACTTTTACAGTCACTCTCGTTCCTTGTCTGTATTTTCACAAGTGCGTCGACAAAGTAATTCAAACTATCGCACTCGCCCTACTGGAGTGTGTTGTCGCACTACTGGAGTGTGTTGTCGCACTACTGGAGAGTGTTGTCGCACTACTGGAGAGTGTTGTCGCCCTACTGGAGAGTGTTGTCGCACTACTGGAGAGTGTTGTCGCACTACTGGAGAGTGTTGTCGCACTACTGGAGAGTGTTGTCACACTACTGGAGAGTGTTGTCGCACTACTGGAGAGTGTTGTCGCACTACTGGGGGAGTGTTGTCCACTACTGGAGAGTGTTGTCCCCCTACTGGAGATGTTTTTCGCAATACTGGAGAGTGTTGTCGCACTACTGGAGAGTGTTGTCGCACTACTGGAGAGTGTTGTCACACTACTGGGGAGTGTTGTCACACTACTGGAGAGTGTTGTCGCACTACTGGAGAGTGTTGTCACACTACTGGAGAGTGGTTGTTTTAGGGGATTGAAAGTGGTTGGTAAAATACCAGAAAGGTGTAGTACGGGGAATTTCAATAAAGGGAGAGAGCCCTTACACCTACCCAGGTTTTTGTCCCCCTAACTGAGATGGCACCCCATACCCCTTTTGGGGGGGTCCATTGGAAAGTGTTGCACACAAAAGAGTTTCAAAATACTGGAGAGATGGTTGTCACAAATACAAGGGGGTTACTGGATTGGGTTTACCACTGGGGAGTGGCGAAGGGGGGGGGGGCGAAAACCCCTTGGTTGGGAAAAAAAACAAATTACAAAACAGATAAAG
>NW_026508293.1:0-11936 GCF_026875155.1 Cherax quadricarinatus
CTGTATAAACTCCAAACACTGACCTCCAAACACTGACCTTCAGACACTGAAATGACCCCCAAACACTGACCTCCAAACACTGACCTTCAGACACTGTATGACTCCAAACACTGACCTCCAGAAACTGTATGACTCCAAACACTGACCTCCAAACACTGACCTTCAGACACTGTATGACTCCAAACACTGACCTCCAAACACTGGCCTCCGAACACTGTATGACTCCAGACATTGACCTCCAAATACTGTATGACTCTAAACACAGACCTCAAAACACTGTATGACTCCAAACACTGATCTCCAAACACTGTATGACTCCAGACACTGGCCCCCAGACACTGTATGACTCATGCACTGACCTCCAGACACTGCATGACTCCAGACACTGACCTCCAGACACTGCATGACTCCAGACACTGTATGTCTCCAAACACTGACCTCCAAACACTGACCTCCAGACAATGTATGACTCCAAACACTGACCTCCTGGCACTGTATGGCTCCAAACACTGACCTCCAAACACTGTATGACTCCAGACACTGACCTCCAGACATTGTATGACTCATGCACTGACCTCCAGACACTGCATGACTCCAGACACTGACCTCCAGACACTGTATGACTCCAAATACTGACCCTCAGACACTGTACGACTCCAAACACTGTATGACACCAAACACTGTCCTCCAAACACTGTATGACTCCAGACACTGGCCCCCGGACAGTGTATGACTCATGCACTGACCTCAAGACACTGCATGACTCCATACACTGACCCCCAGACACTGTGTGACTCCAGACACTGACCGCCAGACACTGTATGACTCCAGACACTGTATGACTCCAGACACTGATCTCCAGACACTGTATAACTCATGCACTGACCTCCTGACACTGTATAACTCATGCACTGACCTCCAGACACTGTATGACTCATGCACTGACCTCCAGACACTGTATGACTCATGCACTGACCTCCAGACACTGTATGACTCATGCACTGACCTCCAGACACTGTATGACTCATGCACTGACCTCCAGACACTGTATGACTCATGCACTGACCTCCAGACACTGTATGACTCATGCACTGACCTCCAGACACTGTATGACTCATGCACTGACCCCCAGACACTGTATGACTGATGCACTGACCTCCAGACACTGTATGACTCATGCACTGACCTCCAGACACTGTATGACTCATGCACTGACCTCCAACACATGTATGACCATGCACTGACCTCCAGACACTGTATGACTCATGCACTGACCTCAAGACACTGTATGACTCATGCACTGACCTCCAGACACTGTATGACTCATACACTGACCTCCAGACACTGTATTACTCCAGACACTGACCTCCAGACACTGTATTACTCCAGACACTGTATTACTCCAGACACTGACCTCCAGACACTGTATTACTCCAGACACTGACCTCCAGACACTGTATTACTCCAGACACTGACCTCCAGACACTGTATTACTCCAGACACTGTATTACTCCAGACACTGACCTCCAGACACTGTATGAATCATGCGCTGACCTCCAGACACTGTATGTCTCATGCTCTGACCTTCAGACACTGTATGACTCATGCACTGACCTCCAGACACTGTATGTCTCATGCTCTGACCTTCAGACACTGTATGACCCCAGACACTGTATGACTCATGCACTGACCTCCAGACACTGTATGACTCATGCGCTGACCTCCAGACACTGTATAACTTATGCGCTGACCTTCAGACACTGTATGACCCCAGACACTGTATGACTCGTGCACTGACCTCCAGACACTGTATGACTCGTGCACTGACCTCCAGACACTGTATAACTCATGCACTGACCTCCAGACACTGTATGACTCGTGCACTGACCTCCAGACACTGTATGACTCGTGCACTGACCTCCAGACACTGTATAACTCATGCACTGACCTCCAGACACTGTATGACTCATGCACTGACCTCCAGACACTGTATGACTCGTGCATTGACTTCCAGACACTGTATGACTCATGCACTGACCTCCAGACACTGTATGACTCATGCACTGACTTCCAGACACTGTATGACTCATGCACTGACCTCCAGACACTGTATGACTCATGCACTGACTTCCAGACACTGTATGACTCGTGCACTGACCTCCAGACACTGTATGACTCATGCACTGACCTCCAGACACTGTATGACTCATGCACTGACTTCCAGACTCTGTATGACTCATGCACTGACCTCCAGACACTGTATGACTCGTGCACTGACCTCCAGACACTGTATGACCCCAGACACTAACACCCAGACACTTTATGACTCCTGACAATGACCCCCAGGCACTGTATGCCTCTAGACACTGATCTCCAGGCACTGTATGACTCTAGACACTGATCTCCAGGCACTGTATGACTCTAGACACTGATCTCCAGGCACTGTATGACTCTAGACACTGATCTCCAGGCACTGTATGACTCTAGACACTGACCCCCTGGCACTGTATGACTCTAGACACTGATCTCCAGGCACTGTATGACTCTAGACACTGACCCCCTGGCACTGTATGACTCTAGCACTGACTCCAGGCACTGTATGACTCTAGACACTGACCCCCTGGCACTGTATGCCTCTAGACACTGATCTCCAGGCACTGTATGACTCTAGACACTGATCTCCAGGCACTGTAATGACTCAGACACTGATCTCCAGCACTGTATGACTCTAGACACTGATCTCCAGGCACTGTATGACTCTAGACACTGACCCCCTGGCACTGTATGCCTCTAGACACTGATCTCCAGGCACTGTATGACTCTAGACACTGACCCCCTGGCACTGTATGCCTCTAGACACTGATTCCAGGCACTGTATGACTCTAGACACTGACCCCGGCACTGTATGACTCTAGACACTGATCTCCAGGCACTGTATGACTCTAGACACTGACCCCAGGCACTGTATGCCTCAGACACTGATCTACAGGCACTGTATGACTCTAGACACTGACCCCTGGCACTGTATGACTCTAGCACTGATCCCCCAGCACTGTATGACTCTAACACTGACCCCCTGACACTGTATGACTCAGACACTGATCTCCAGGCACTGTATGACTCTAGACACTGACCCCCTGGCACTGTATGCCCCAAAACACTGATCTCCAGGCACTGTATGACTCTGACAACTGACCCCCTGGCACTGTATGCCTCTAGACACTGATCTCCAGGCACTGTATGACTCTAGACACTGACCCCCTGGCACTGTATGACTCTAGACACTGATCTCCAGGCACTGTATGACTCTAGACACTGACCCCCAGGCACTGTATGCTCTAGCACTGATCTCCAGGCACGTAGACTCTAATCACCCCCTGGCACTGTATGACTCTAGACACTGATCTCCAGGCACTGTATGACTCTAGACACTGACCCCCTGGCACTGTATGACTCTAGACACTGATCTCCAGGCACTGTATGACTCTAGACACTGACCCCCTGGCACTGTATGACTCTAGACACTGATCTCCAGGCACTGTATGACTCTAGACACTGACCCCTGGCACTGTATGACTCTAGACACTGATCTCCAGGCACTGTATGACTCTAGACACTGACCCCCTGGCACTGTATGACTCTAGACACTGATCTCCAGGCACTGTATGACTCTAGACACTGACCCTCAGACACTGACACTGTATGACTCTAGACACTGACCCTCAGACACTGACACTGTATGACTCTAGACACTGACCCCCAGACACTTTATGACTCTAGACACTGATCTCCAGGCACTGTATGACTCTAGACACTGACCTCTCCGACACTGTATGACTCTAGACACTGACCCCCAGACACTTTATGACTCTAGACACTGATCTCCAGGCACTGTATGACTCTAGACACTGACCCCCTGGCACTGTATGACTCTAGACACTGACCCCCTGGCACTGTATGACTCTAGACACTGATCTCCAGGCACTGTATGACTCTAGACACTGATCCCCAGGCACTGTATGACTCTAGACACTGACCCCCTGGCACTGTATGACTCTAGACACTGATCTCCAGGCACTGTATGACTCTAGACACTGATCCCTGGCACTGTATGACTCTAGACACTGATCTCCAGGCACTGTATGACTCTAGACACTGACCCCCTGACACTGTATGACTCTAGACACTGATCTCCAGGCACTGTATGACTCTAGACACTGACCCCCTGGCACTGTATGACTCTAGACACTGATCTCCAGGCACTGTATGACTCTAGACACTGACCCCCTGGCACTGTATGACTCTAGACACTGACCCTCAGACAATGACACTGTATGACTTCAGACACTGACCCCCAGACACTGTATGACTCAAGGCACTGACCCCCAGACACTGGACCCCATACAATGTATGTCTCCAGGCACTGACCCTCCCAGACACTGTATGACTCCAGGCACTGACCCCCAGAGGTGCGTGCCTCCTCAGACACTGTATGACCCCAGACAGTGTATGTATGACCAGACACTGTATGTATGACCCCAGACTCTGTATGTACGAGCTCAGACACCGTATGTATGACCCCACACACTGCGTGACCCCCGGATTCAATGATTCCAGACACTGCATGTATGACCCCAGATACCATATGTATGACCCCAGACACTGCATGTATGACTCCAGAAAATGTATGTATGACCCCATACACTGTATATATAGCCCCAGACACTGTAAGACTCCCAGACACTGTGATCCTAGACACTTTACGTACTTATACACTGAAACCTTAAACATTACATGATCCCAGACACTGTATAACCCAGGCACTATGACCTATGATGCTGTATAACCCCCAGACACTGTCTCCTACGTGATTAATGCCTCTGCAAAATATATAATGATCTAATACACTTATAACTCAAGACTGACACAACAGACAGTGCATGACTACTGGAACTGTCTCACCCTTACATGTTTAGTGCTTCCCACTGAATATGTCAACACCTATATGAACTGCTATGGTTAATTTGTAAACATTTATTACAGTAATACGTAAAATTAATTCTTAATTTTGTTGAGAGCGAGAAGTCAGAAGCTCAAGACAGAACGTTAACAGTCCTGTAAGTTGTCCCACGAAGAGAATGACAAACATTCCCTGAAATTCAGAAACACAGGTCAAGTGTTGAATCAAACGTTTATTGTAAATTTGTTTAAATTATATCCAGGTTCCTATATAAACAGCAATTCTCTTTTGGATATTATCATTAAAAGAAAAATTACGAAAGAGAGTTGAATACCAAAACGTTTTTGCTAGAAAGTGCTTCGTCAATCGTAACCTTGTTTGAAGCTTTAAAACATGCATTGGCCTTTTGTCTGTCTGCTTTAAGCCACTGCAACAACAACCCAGCTTCGATCATCGGCATAATCCTGAGTAACAGATGGAAATGAATGTTTTTAGATCAACACTGGAGCATATATAATAACTGACGGTGTAGTGTGTGTGTGTGTGTGTGTGTTTACTTATATATTCACCTGACTCAAGAAATCGTAATGACACGATTGAACCGCGGGTTCAATCCCGGCCGGGGGTATGGTTTATATTCACCTGAATGTGATTCCTGGGATCGCACCTCGGTACTTGCCTCGCCTCTTCTCTGGCCAGTACTGGGTTCACTCTCATGGCTTCGAGAATCATAGAGAATCATATCGTACATCTTAAGGATACTTATGGATTCTGACTTTACCACTTCCTGATAACTCTAAGACTGAAGAAATACTTTCTAAGATCTCTGTGACACATCTATTTTTCCAACTTCCAGCTGTGGCCTTGTGTTCCTGTTTCCCATCTATCAAACAATATGTCCCTAGTCCTCTTTACATGGCTGTGAGGCGTGGGATCCATGCTGGTGCTGTATACTCCAATACGACCTTCTGTGAGCAGTGGGATTCATGCTGGTGCTGTATACTCCAATACGACCTTCTGTGAGCAGTGGGATTCATGCTGGTGCTGTATACTCCAATACGACCTTCTGTGAGCCAAAAAAGGGGATAAAAGCTGGTGCTTTTTAAAATTTCCAATACGGCCCCTTTTCTGTGATTTGGGGGGATTTTCATGTGGTGCGTATATTTTTTTTTTACCCTTTCTGTGAGCGGGTGGGATTCATGCTGGGTGTATATTTTAAATATGCCCTTTCCCTTTGATGTAGTGGGACCCCCATGCTGGTGCTTTTTTATCCCTTTAAATTACGAACCTTCTGTGAGGTGTGGGACCCAAAGCTGGTGCTGTAACTTCAAAAAAAAACCTTCTGTGAGGTTTTGGGGATTAAAGGGGGGTGCTGTACACTCTAAAACAAACCTTTTCTGTGAGGTGGGGGATCCAAAGCTGGTCCCTGTTTTAACCCCAATAATACAAAACCTTTGTAAAGGGTGTGGGACCCCATGCGGGTCCTGATTTTTCCATATCCCTTTCTGTGAGGAGGGTTTCCTGCTAGTGCTGTATCCCTTCCAATACATCTCCTGTGAGGTGTGGAATCCATACTGGTGCGTAATATTCCAATATGACCTTCTGTGAGGTGTGGATCCATCCCGGGTTGCTGTAAACTTCAAAAAACGACCTTTCTTTTAGCTCGGGGAAATTCATGTTTGGTTGCTGTATACTCAAATACGACCTTCGGTGGGGGTGTGGGGATCCTTTGGGGTGGTGCTTTTTATACCCCCATATGACCTTCTGGGGCGGGGGAAATCCATATTTTGGTGCTGAATACTCCCAATACGTTTCCCCTGGGGGTGTGGGTTTCCCTACTGGTGCTGCATACCCCAAAATACATTTTTATTATCATTTACCCGGCAGCTGCGCCCCCAGCAAACGCAAAAAGGGGCTGTCCTATACCCTTGCCGTCCCTGGACCTTTTCCGAATTCCGTGAGGGCCCAAAAAATTTTGCAAGTATTTTTGGGCTGAAAACAACTTTGCAAAAAAACTATATTTGGAAAAAAAAAATGATGGTGCCCGCCCAAACAAAAGGGGACTAAATATGACAGAAGGGGGACCGGCTTCAATTACCAGATCTGCTGCCAAACGTGAACCAGACACGAAAAACGTTTTCCATTTACAATGAAAAAAACTGACCTCCATAAAAATTTCCCCCAGGGGTTTAAGGGGGAAAGGGGCCAACTTGGCGAAAAACCGGGCCACAAAAATTCCCCCAAAGGGGAAAAGGGACAGGTCTGTGGGAAATTTTTTTTTTCCGGGGCCAAAACGGGGGAAAAGGATTTGGGGGCCTTTAAACATTGGTTTAAAGGGGCACCAAAAAACAGCAGTTTTCCAGACGTCCCAACTAGCAAAGGGTGAAATTCTCTTTTTTTTTCTGACTTTTCTTTGGGTTGACAGTAGCATCTTATCTAAAACCCCACCATCATATCCCTTACCAGTGCTAACCCCAAAGGGAAACACGGGAAAGGACATCGTAAAAATAAAACGTAAAAAACCCCAAAGGGTTATAGGCGGTTATTTCCCCCAGTGCCACTCCGGGGGGAAAAAAGTGAATAGTTAAATAGTCAAGGGTTTAAAGTTTTTTTAGCTGACCTATATTCAGCTGGGCCAGTGTACAGGAGAAATCATAGCAGAAAACACCAAAAAAATCTTTTAAACTCAGGAAAGTCAGGGGGGTTTCTCCCCCCCATTTTTTTTTAAAAATGGCTGAGTCAAACAAAAAAAAAGGGGAAAGGGGACAAACAAAACCCACAACCCCCCAAAAAACGGAATTGGGGGGATTTGGGAAAGGATAAAACCATTGAAAAAAACCTTTCGGGTTTTCCAGAATGGAAAAAGAGTTAGAAGTTAATTGGTGAACCCCAGACTGTGAAGTGAGGGGGAAAGGGGGAGTGTGTAAAAAGGGGTGAACAAAAGGGGGTTTGGAATTTAAAGGGGGAAAAAATGAGCGTGAAGGGGGTTTTGAAGGGGAAATTTTACTAAATTTCAGGTGATTGAAAAAAACAATACAAGTGAAAGGGGGACTGGAAAAGAGAAATAAAAAAATTTTGTATATGAGTAAAAGAGCGAAGAGGAAAATGGCAGGCTTGGGGGGGACGGCTGATAATTAATTTAATTTTTCTTAAAATTCCCAGAAGAAAGAAATCATATGGGGGCGGAAAAAAGGGTTTAAATGGAGAAAACAGTGCCCTGGACAGTAAACCCCAAAACTTTCCCATCCTCCCAGAAAAAACCTCACTATCGCCGAAAGGGGTATGGCAAACGCTACCCAAACAAAAACAATGGCAACAGTTTATTGTAGCGCTCTTAAGTGGTGATACCCAAATTTAATCCAGGACCTCAAATATTGTACGAGGAAAAACAGAAGATAAAGACGGCGTTTAATGCGGTTGTAGTGGGGTTGATAACCTTAACCCATATGTAATGCATACATAGGTCAATGTGAGACAATACGCCATTATTATCTCAAACACTACCAAACAGGTGATACACGTACTAAATACGCATAAAAAACAAAAAAGGCCCTTATGAAAAAATGTGTAAGGGGTGGGTTATGAGGGTTGTACAATTAAGCAACGGCCCCGAATTCATTTTGTGTGTAACAAATGCATTTGGCACAGTTACCCTTTAGCGTGTGACATTGTTTTTCCCCTAATTTTAATAAAAATGACCCATTCCCTATATTTGATGATTTATTGTTTTATGAAAACAGGCTTCACTTTTTATGTCAATGCCAAAATCCTTCTTCCTAAAATTTGGGAGAGATTAGGATTCTAGCTAACAAAAATTTAAAGCGGCAGTTTTTAAACCCTCCTGAATTTGGTTTGGGTGATACGGTGCTGACGCGAGGTAAAAAGAAGGGTTTCAAAATTTTAAAGCTTAGATAGGAACAGGAAAAGGGTGGTGGAGTTTTGCCTACATTAGAAAAGACTTCTTCAACCCCAAGACGTTTTAAATAACAATAAACTGGGATTCTATGGTTTGAAGTTCTGCTTCCCAAAAAAAACCCATCTTAGGGAAACCCAGTTACCGCCCTCCCCCCCCAGGACCAGTTCTTAGAAGACTTTTTGAGAGTTTTTTCCGGACTTGAAAAAAATTGCGGGCAATAATACGGCGACTTCAATATCTGTTTTTCGCGCAAAATAACGGGCTATGCAAAAGGTTAAGCAATTTAGGGTTAAAAAAAGCTACACCCCCAAAAAATTAATAAAAAAAACCCCGGGTCACAAGTTCTCAGCCCCCAATTGACCACATACTTGCAACCGCGCTGAGAACATTAGTCAGCAGGCGTCTTACCCAAAAGGTCTTAGTGATCATTTCATCATTTACTGCACCGGAAAATCACTTGGGAAAAAGGATAGGGGCCAACAGGGCAAATTTAAAAAAGGGGGCAACTAGAAACTCCAGTTAAAAAAACACTGGTAAAAAGGCTAACAATTTTGACTGGACAGAGATAAAAGTTGCACGGACGTAAACGTGCCTGGGAAAAATTCAAAACAGTTCACTCCATCTTTATAAATTGCACCAGTTAAAAAGGGTTTGGATTAAACGAAGAACGAACCCCATGAAAAATGAGATATTAGATAAATTAAATTCAAGACCCCGCTGCTAAAAAAAAATTTAAAGCAAAAAAAGGAATTGCAGCACTAAATGAATTTCCCAAAAGGGGGGGAACGAGTACAGGATTAAAAAGGGCAAATGCAAAAACAATATTGCTCAAAAATTGAAGAGTTAAGATAAGCCCAGAAAGCTGGCAAAACTAAAACAGTTTGGGGGATAGCCATAACCGATATGGTTTAAACTTTTTTTGTATAACTTCGATAATGAGGTATCCCAACAAAACACTAAGATGGAAAATTTGCTTTAAATTCCTACTAAATCTGTTGCTCAACACTAGTAAGAAAACCCCGTGCATCAAATCCCCTTTAACAAGATTTGAAAGTTTCAAAATATAACCAATAAAGGAGTAACCCCCAAACGTTGTAAGTAGTTTTATCTCATGATTTCATTCAAAAAGAACTAAGAGGTTAAACCCCAAACTAAGAGCACAGGCCCTGATAACACCCCGCTAAGTTCTAAAAGATGGTGCTTCTGTTTTGGGGCAACCCTTTGCTCACATAATAAATCTTCAATCACCCAAATACCGATCGGAGGGGGTTCAAGGAGGCCGAGTTACCCCTTTTTAAAGAAAATAATAGGTCTGATGTAAGCAATTTTGGCCTGTTAGTATACTCAGTATAATATCAAAAATTTGGAGAGGGCGGTGTATTCAAAAGTAGTTAAGTACCTTAATGACAACAGCTTCCCATAGCTATCAATGGGGCTTTAGAAGATCTACTCAACCGACACCCCCCTTATTAATCTATGGATTACTGGGAAAAAACTGAAATGAAAAAGGGGAACCTCATAGGTATGGTAACCTTTGTCCTGCAAAAGGCCTTCGATCGTCAACCAAATTATTATGTAAGAAATTTAAAGCTTTCGGTATGGGTTTCTGTAGACGGGTTTTAAGTCCTACCTTAGCAACAGGAGAAAAATAGTTAAAATCAAATAAAACGGAATAAACCCCGCCGAAACATGTGGAGTTCCCCGGGTAGTTTTTGGGGGTCCCCTATTATTTTTGTTATGTCAATGATATCCCTTCAGTGTCAAGGCAAATCCTACTGTATGCAGATGACAGTCCTGTTTGTGACAGGTAAAGACCCACAAGATATTGCTAATGTTTTAACCTGGGAAATGGAGTCCTGCCAAATAGAGAACAACAAAAATATCATTACAACCCAGGGAAAATGAAGCCTTCTCTTTGGAACGAAAATAAACTGGAAAAGGGGAAATAATTTTAATGTTCATGTAAGGGGAGTCCATCCTTTTTGGGTTTTACAGTAAAATATCTGGGAAACCCTTTGACCCCTGATGTCAGGAGAATGTTTGGGAACATGTGTAAAGAAAACGAATGCCAGGCTGAAGTTCCTGTAGACAAGCACAGTGTCTACCCACTGGGCTCGCAGGACCTATGTCTAGCCCTTTTTCAATCCTATGGATTACGCTTGCTTTTCTGGTACTCTGCCTTGACAAAAATACGAAAGATAGACTGCAAATCACCCAAAAAAAAAATGTAAAATTCATCCTGGGGGTGGGGCCAAGAGAACGTAGGCCAGGGTGAATTAAGCGTTGGATATGCTGAATGTTGAAAGACGGTAAACAATGAAAACTAAATCATGTTTTAAAAATTGCTCACAAACAGTTCCCAAAAATCTTGCTGTCAATTTTGTCAAAGGGTTGGGGGAACCCAAAACAATCATAGACTAGGGGGGGAGAGCACAAAATTTGTATTACCCAAAGCAGTGGCTAGGCGTCAAAACCCTTTTATTGTACACAAAAAAGAATGGGAAACAGACTGCCCGGGCATGTCAAAGACATCATGCATGAAACCCGTTCAAGAGAGTGCCAAAAGGTGTTGATGAAATTTTTTTACCAAAAAAGGGAGGGGAATGATTTTTATTTTTTAGTAACATACGTGTAAATTTTAAACCCTTTTTCCTAGTAAATGATTCGTGTAGTGCCCTTTAAAGACCCTCGTGTAGTAGAAGTTTAATGACCTATGTAGTAGATATTTAATGACCCTATTAGAGTAGTCTTTTTAGTTGATAAAAAGATGTTTCTTCATTTTAGAATAATAAGAAAAATGTTTTTAACCTTTTTTTATAATAATAAGGTAAAAGGGGCCCCAATGGAAATAAGTCACTCGTCTGACTTTTTGGGGTTTTCCTAGGTTTTCTACACATATGGCCCATGTATGATAATTCTAGTAAATGTATTTGTGTATACCCGAAAAACCTTACCCCCAAAGCTGCTATAGATGAGGGATTCAAAAAAGAAACAGAGATTCCTAAAGAATGTAGTACAGAAAGTAAGAAAATGTTTTTTTGTTATTTTTCATTATGCACT
>NW_026508294.1:0-14522 GCF_026875155.1 Cherax quadricarinatus
TAAAAAGGTCATTCTGTACATAATGGCATTCATCACATAAGGGTCCTTCCCCCGTAAATGGCCTTCAGTCAAAAATGGTCATTTCAGTCCAAAGGTCCTTCAGTCCATAAGGGGCACTTCAGCCACATAAATGGTCCCTTTCAGCCACATAAATGGTCACTTAATCACACAATGGTATTCGCAAAAAGGGTACTTCATCACAAAGGGTCATTTCAGCCACTAAAGGGTCCCTTCACCCAATAAATGGTGATTTCAGTCACAAAAGGTCACTTCAGTCACGTAATGGTCCCTTCGCCACAAAATGGCACTTCAGTCACTAGTGGTCACTTCAGCCCCAAAAGGGTGACTTCAGTCCATAAGGGTCACTTTTCACGAAAACTCTTCACCCACAAAAATGGTCCTTCTCACAAAGTGGTCATTTCAGCCACATAATGGTACTTAGTCAATAATGGTCACTTCATCACGTAATGGTCATTCAGCCCTAAATGGCACTTCAGTACATATGGTCATTCAGCCACATAAATGGGACTTCATCCATAAGGGTCATTTTAAAGCACGAATGGTCACTTCATCACAAAATGGTCACTTCGAAAATAAGGTCACTTCACCCATAAATGTCCTTCGCCACATAAGGTACTTCTGTCACATAAGGTCCTTCAGTCACAAAAGGGGTCACTTCAGCCAAAAATGGTCACTTCAGTACTAAGGGTCACTTCAGCCACATAAGGGTACTTCTGTCAATAATGGTCACTTCGTCCAAAATTGGTCATTTCACCCACGAAAATGGTCATTCATACATAAGGTCCCCTTCCACTAAGGGTCACTTCAGTCAATAATGGTCACTTCAGCCACAAAAAGGCCATTCAGCCACTAAATGGTCCTTCGCCACTAAATGGTACTTCAGTCACAAAAGGGGTCATTCAGCCAAAAAAAAGGTCACTTAGCCCATAAAATCACTTCTTCCATTGGTCACTTCAGTCACAAATCTCACTTCAGCCCCATAAATGGAACTTCAGTCACAAAAAGGCATTTCATAGAAGGTCACTTAGCCACATAAATGCACTTCAGTCCATAGGGGTCATTTTCATCACATTGGTACTTCATCACAAAGGGTCATTTCGCCAATAAATGGTCACTTCCCCAAAAAAAAGTACTTCAGTCAATAAGGGTCCTTCGCCTCAAAAGGCCCCTTCAGTCACTTTGGCACTTCAGTCAATAATGGAATTTCATAAATAATGGTCACTTCACCACTGAATGGTCACTTCAGCCAATAAATGGTCATTTTCGGTCACATAAAGGGCCCACTTCGTCACAAAAGGCCACTTCATCAAAAAAAGGTCACTTCAGTCACTTAATGGTCATTTCAGTCACTTTGGGGTCACTTCAGCCACATAATGGTCACTTCAGCCACTAAAGGTACTTCACCACAAATGGTCATTCATCACATAATGGTCATTTCATCCATAAGGGTCACTTCAGCCCCAAAAGGGTCACTTAGCCCATGAATGGTCCCTTCAGCCACAAATGGCAGTTCGTACATAAGGTCATTTCACCCAAAAAATGGTCATTCGTCACATAAGGGTATTTCAGTCACAAAATTTGGCCCACTTCCCCACAAAATTTCCTTCGCCACATAAAGGTCATTTTTCCAGCCACATAAGGTCATTCAGTACATAATGGTCATTTCGCCAAAAAAGGGCATTTCAGTCACAAATGGCACTTCCCACTTGGTCATTCACCACATAATGTCATTCAGTACTAATGGCACTTCAGCCAAAATGAAGGTCATTCAGCCCATAAGGGTCATTCAGTCAATAATGGCATTCTGTCAATAATGGTCCTTCACCAATAATGGCACTTCAGCCACATAAATGGTCACTTCGTCAATAATGGTCCTTCAGCACAAAGGCATTCGTCACAAGGGTCACTTCAGCACTAATGGCACTTCATCACATATCGGTCCTTCAGCCACATAAATGGTCACTTCAGTCATATAATGGCCCACTTCATCACAAAAAATGGCCACTTCTTCACAAAAAATGGTCCCTTTGGGGCCCCCTTTTTTAAAATGGCCTTCGGTCCTAAAATGGTCAACCCGGACATAAAATGGTACTTCGGTCACATAAAATGGCCATTCGGTCACAAAAGGCACTTGGGTACTAAATTTCCATTCAGTACATAAATGCATTTCAGTACTAAATGGTCACTTGGGTCAAAAAGGCCATTCGTCACAAAAATGATCACTTCAGTCACATAAGGGTCACTTCGGTCACTAATGGCCATTCACACATAAATGGCCACTTCGTACATAAAGGGTCTTTTAAAGTCACATAAAAAGTCATTCAGTCCATATTGGTCAATTCAGTCAATTAAAAAATGGTCACTTCAGTCACTATTTGGTACTTAGTCGCATAAAGGGTCACTTAGTCACTAAAATTTCATTTTCATCACATAAATGGTCATTCATTCAATATTGGTCCTTCGTCACATAAAGGGTCACTTCGGGTCACATATTTGTCACTTCGACCAAAAATGGCCCCTTCACAAAAAATGGTCACTTCAGTCAATATTGGTCCTTCACACATAAATGGTCACTTTCATCACATATTGGTACTTCAGTCAATAAAGGGTTTTCACTTCATCAAAAAAAAGGTCATTAAATCACAAAAATGACTTCAGTCATAAAAGGGTCCTTCAGTCACATTGGTCACTTCGAACAAATGGTCACTTCAGTCACATATTGGTCACTTCAGCCCTTTAAAAAGGGCCCCTTCAGCACAATTGGTCACTTAAAGTCACAAAAAATGGTCACTTCAGTCACATTTTGGGTCACTTCAGTACAAAATGGCACTTCAGTCCATAATGGCATTTCAGTTCAACTCAAAAATAAAAAGTTGGGAAAAACTGAAAAAGGGGACAAAAAGACGGGAAAGGTTGTAGACCTCACGAAAGCAAAGGAAAAGGGGGTGGGGGTGAAACATTGCTAAAAGCATTCCCCGGAGAAACACCTCAACACAAACCTCTGCACTAGGCTTATTCTGCAAATCTAAAAATACTTTCAAAAAATTTCAAGGTGACTATAATGGGGGTTTATACTAAGCATGTCGGGCCCGCCCTGGAAAACGCCCCCATGTGGATCCCACACCTAAATTTTTAAGTTGCATGGCCTACAATGAAAGGCTTACGGGATTAAATCTAATGACCCAATACACAAACAGAAGGACGGGGGGAGCTTGATAAAAACAACAAAATATTCAGAGAAATTGTTTGGGGCTTTAGGGGACAAAATATGAATGGGGGGCAAAACTGCTTGGTAATGACACACGGAGTCACGGGATGTCAGGAAGTAATTTACAGTCTCACATGACGGAAGTGAAGTGACTCCGACCAAGAATGGAGATAGAAAAATTTAACAGTTTTTTGACAGTAGGGGAAGGTAAGAAGGAGAAAATTTGGGAAGTGGTAAGTTAAGGCACGGGTGACACTTGTGTCATGTGTCACACACGGGTATGTGTCAGGCGCGGGTAATGTGTCATGTGTCACTACAGTATGTTCAAGCAGAAAGTAATTGTCATGTGTCACCCGGGTTGTTCAAAGCAGGGGTAATGTTCATGTGTCAAGCGCGGTAATGTGTCATATGTCACACCAGGTATGTTCGGCAGCGGTGATGTGTAGTGTCAAAACCCGGGGTATGTATCAGTTTTACAAAAAACGCATTCTAAAAGCTTAGAGACCCCAAATGAATACAAAAGGACGCCCTTTAGCACCCAGCCTGTTACGGTTTTTCGAAACAATATCAGTATCCTTGCCCAATTACCCATTAAAATTCAGTTTATTCAATAGTGCTTCAGGATTCAACTGGTAGGCTACAAAATAGAAAAATTAAAAAATTTAAAAAATTTTATTAAGTCTAGAGGTTAACAAAATTAAATTAATCACAGCAATCAAATAAAATCAATCCTCGATTCAGAATTATTTGCGAAACACAATCACTTTTAAAATTCTTAAGCCCGTCTGGTACAAAAACTTTTAATAGATATTACAAATATGTACAAGTAATTTTGTGTATGCGTGTAAGTGCTCAAAGTATTCACTATTCTCACCCCTCGACTAACTTAAAAATGACTGAAAAAGCCTTACAAAAACTAACCTTGCCGACTGGAAAACGCATCGCTTAAACAATAAAAGAATGCAACCCAATACTTTAAAACAAGTAAACGCGACACAACGGGATCAAGGAAAATTTAAAACGACCTAAGTAGGGCCCCCTCGCAGATCCTCCACAAAAGTTAAAAAACTCCCAAACTGAATCAAAGTTCAGCAAAAAAAAACCCTGACGTGACAACACAAAAAACCAAAAAAATTAGGTCAGAAGCTAAGCTAAGGCCCTGAATGCCAAGTGTCATGTACACAAACCTCGTAAAACGTCGAAAATCACAAGCTATACAATTTTTCTGTAAACAAGTTTACAAACTAAAAATAATATGAGAAGACAATCTGCCCAACCCCAAGCGATCTGAGAGATTGAATACTTCACGAGGGTGAGAAAACCCCCCTCGACCCGGGAATAGCCCCGGGACAGCCCCGCTCAGAACCCGGCAGTAAAACGAGCGACAAGCAAATTCAGTATTTGAAAATAAAGACTTGAACTGACACAATTTTGTACACCTAAAAACGTAATCAATAAGAATATAAAAAATTTTAAATTTAATTTGCATTATCGAAAATAAACCAATAAAAATTATATAAAAGATAATATACATTATATATATAACTAATAATCTTTTTAACCCTTTCAGGGGTTGCAACACCCCCCCCCCAAACACACAGACTCGAAATAGGAGTTGCTTTAAGGTCTTTCACATTATTACTGATGCTCATACAAAAAAATTTAATTTAAAACATTAATCAGTCTTCTTGTCCAACACCTCTACAATTTCACAGCGCCGTCACTGGGATATCCCCCTATTTTAGGCAGAAAACAGATCGATCTCGCATACTCGTGGTTTAGTACATCAGTTAGAGACAGGATAGCACGAGAGCAGGGAAATGGGTCGATCATAGAAAGGGGTGCATTCCACTCTTAAGTAGTTTGTGGAAGCGAGGCATAGAACACTGAGTATGAAACGCTAAGGTGTGTAGTGAGGGGGGGGGTCTCCGGCGGACGGTTGCGTCACGCGTACATCACCCCACCACACACCCATCAAATCAGCTTGTTCCTCCTACAAAACAATACTGTGAATACATAAATATAATAAAAGACATACATGAGTATATATAGTTTTAAAATGGCTGGAGGGATTAAATTACTTTTTGTTTGACATGCAAGTAACAAAAGGATTTGGGGGTAAAATTACGTTTAATTTAATATAACGATAATTATTAGACGGGCAGAGCGTCAGCAATTTCATTACAATGACCCCTTTGTTTTTATACTAATAGAAAAAGGTTGGATTTTGAGGGCCCACCCCATGATCCAGCTTTTTACTTTTCTGGGTTAAAAAAGTGAGGGATTGTGTCTGAAAAAACGTTAATTTTAAATGGGGAAATGCCCAAAAACACGTCAAATGTTCCAAGGACACCAAAGAGCTAGAGCCCCTTTCTCAATGTGGCATAATTTTTCTGGTGTCGTTTTAAACTTAGATGAATAGTAAAAATAAGGTGGGGAAGTCAGTGGATGTTTACTGTTGGCAGCACACGCCCACTGCATAACCAACCCCCGCCTTAGTAAAAAGAAGGGAAATTTAAAAAGGACTTTTCAACACAGGGCAGAGGAGCAACGTTTCAACCTTTTAAACGAGTCTGAACAATCTTAATCCAGGTGAATGAAATTTGCTACTAGTAAGCTCATGAAGGACTCAATCGAGAAAAGTTTTTGGACAGAAACCTCGATAAATTTTCCTGCCTACCCCCGGGAAACTCTGTACTCCTTTCCCACCTGTGGGACTGGAAATTCAAAATTGCCAACCTTGCCTCAATAGGAGCAACCCACCTTGGCCGATACAAAAGCCTAATTGTTTAACTTTCTTGACCAAAATACTTTGGGTAATTAAGTGAAGTTGTTGCGCCAGTCCCCTCAAAAAATGCTCTGAGACGCGCAAGTGCTGTTCCCACTCTCATGTACACCCCTAAGTCTCAAGGGGTAGACTCCTCCAAGTTGTGGGTCAACCGTTCATTATACTTGGAATGAAGAAGCCCCCGTTACATAGGCCGAAGGGGGTGACGTGGTAGTTAAACAACCATCTTGAACGTAAAAAAAGATATTTTTTGAGCACGTTCAGTAAAGGGACTTATAATAGCCCGTAAGAGATCAAACGGGAAAAATGGGCTCCCGACAACGGGCATAAAGGGCGTCAATGCAGTAGAGGGAAAAATTTAGCAAGGTACAGGTTTATTTTCCGTAATCAGTGCACATCCTGAAACTACCGTCAGGTTTAGGCACAAAAACAGGAGATCCCTGGATTTTACTGCGCCAATAAGTCCGGGATAACAAAAAACAACCTCTTCTCTCAAAGCTTAGCTTTGTTGGACCATCCTATTGGGATTGCTTATAGGTGATGCCCCTGTACATCAACCATTACACCCGAGTACAACGTTTAAAAATCACCGAACAATTCAGGAAATCAAAATATGTTTTAAATTTTACCAGCTTTATTTCCCAAAAATTCTAAAAAATCTCTAGTGATTGAGGTCAGAAATTTTTTAAAAAACCTCTATACCTCACCTCTAGAATGTCGGTAACTGACGTTTTCTTCCCCTTCCTAGGGAAAAATAGAATATGGTAAGGGCTAGCGTAATGTCTTAAACTGGTTAACTGTAAACATATTGATTTTTTTTCCCAGGCGACGTATCAAATAATTTTCGTCCCTAAGCTTTTTTACTACTTCCAGGGACCCTACCGGCTTGTAAGCATACCTGGGGACTAAATTTTCCAGCAAACACCTTATCTTGCTTAAAAGATCGAGAGACAGACCTTTTCATAAGTTGTTTTATTTTGCTTGGGGTGAAACTAGTTTTTTCGAAGCTAGTCTCTCGGCTGTCAAATGTTGCTGCATTAATGAAGGTGAAGTACTCAATGATGGGGTTTTATTTTTTCCCGTCCACACTTTTTTTAAAAACTGCAAGAGGCCACGCACTTTGGGGTCCGAATATTAAAACAAACGGGAAAAACCCGAGACTTTTTTTCTCACTTTCTTCATGCGAACAGAAAAAAAGTAAACCCCATCCCATCTCTAGAAAAATGTTCACAAAAAGCTCTCATATGAACTTCAGTGTCTGAGAAATCTTCTAGAGCACCTTTTGATGTGGATGAAACGGTTAAAGTACAGACTTTATTCCTAGGTGGGATAATCTTCCGAAAGATCTTAGAAGGAAATTTAAACCCTGATCATTGTATTCTTTGGCAACCAACCCGGGGGAAAAAATTTTATCACGCTCTCACAATAGCACAGCATTTAATTTTTTTTCATAGGAATGCTTCGGGATAGCGTGTTGCAGCTCCATAAAAGTAAAAAGTATTGGGTTTTCCCATTTTTGGGTTTTGGCAAAGGGGCCCAAAAAATCAAAAATAAGACGTGAGAATTGTTCACCTGCACGGGATAGGAATTTTAAGGCGCAGGGGGAGGTTTTTGCTGGGTTGTCTGTCACTTACACACGTGGCAACGTCGCACATATCACTACGTTTCCTTCATCTTTTGGGCCCAAAAAAAGTTTTGCCAGTTTACCGATGTCTTCTTGACACCCCAAAAGTTCCTATTGGGGGCTATTGTGAGCAAAATCATGCTTGTTTAGAAAAAGTAACGGAACCACGAGATCGACTGTGGTGGAACCTATCAGCTGACAATTACAGTTTTTCTCCCTCAGTACACCCTTACTATAATAGTAACAATTATCGAGATCCTTTTCTTCACTCTCAGTAATGCTTATCTCTCAGCTTTCGGACTGATCAACAAACTGATCCTTGATTAAAACTCATGGTAAGAAAATTTAAAACGAGTGTCGACTAGGTTATGACCGGGGGGAGTTAATGTTAATGATCCTGGGTGCAGGGTCACTAAACAACATATTTAAGCCCAAAACTTTTTCTTTCCCCTAAATCAACGGGGAAAAAGGGAAAGGGTTTTTGAAACTTTTAAAGCTCTGTAATTGCGTGAGAGGGAAAAAAAATAGGTTTTTTTTTTCTACAAGCTTCAATGGCATAATTATCATCGTGTTTTTATTTAAACACAAGTGGTTCCTTAATATACCCGCATGAAGGAATCGTTCCCTATCAACAAGTCCACTGACCCGATGGGAAATACACCACTGGATATCCCACGAAATATAACCAGTTTTTACTTGTTTCAATAAACTTTGTGCGAGTACTTTTATAACAGCCCCTCCCTACTTCAAAAAACATCATCTTTCAAAGGGATCGTCAGTTATGGGGGGTCATCTTCCTTAAAAAGTGAGATAACTGCCGGGCTCTGAAAGAAATTATCCATTAGATGTGATTCGTCAAATCCTACTTTACTCTCAAAAGTAAGACTCATCGTGAACGAATCTTTTCGTAGATACACTTTTTTTTTTGACGCTAGTCATTATCCTGAGTAAAATATCAAAACGTAGGATAAGAGGGGAAATTTCTAGGATTTTTGGGGCTTTGTTGCTCGGGAAGAGGATACGACTTGTGTGGGGGGGCCAGCCGAAACTGCTTCTCGTATCTCTTTCTAACTTTTGCAAACTTCTAATGTCCCCTTCTGTACAATAGGAAATTTAACTTTTTTCTTCTCGATATAGATTTCTGTCTACCACAGGACAGATTCAGGATTTTGAGTTTTCCTGGTAAGGTGAGAAGTTCAGTAGAGGTCTCGCCGCCATGAGCAGCTGATTTGTTGCCCAATTTTTAGACAATTTTTTTTTACCTTTTTCTTGTGTTTGTACGTACAAGTTTTGAGAAATCCGTAATTTTCTGCTAAGCTGCGTTTCCAGAATATCCGAGGGAGTAGAACGAAGATATTCTTGTATTCACAGACAAACAGTTGGTTTAAAACCTTTGTGTAGTAACAAATGAACTACTGTCGTAGTTGTTACACTTGGCAACCTACACCACCTCTGAAATCAAAATTTTTTTCACGAGCAAAATCTACACAAATTTGATCTTGTCGTCGTTTAACGTACGAATGCTCTTTGATAACTTACAGGTAACAAGTTTACTCTCTAGAAATTTTTTGTTTGACAGCGTCATAACTAATGCACTTGGGAAAAGGTAAGGCTGCAGTACAGGTTTTAGTCTTCCCGTCAAAGCATATGAAAAATGTAGCCCGTGATACTGGGAATTATAGCCGTGCCCGGTTCCAAAAAACCCTCAAAATAGTGTCTAACACTTTCAAAAAAAATTAGGAACCATAGATCAGCTTTTTGCAATTAAAAGGTTTTCCCGTGATCTATCAGTCTGTTGCTTCCAAAACGAACATTTTTTCTTTGGGAAAACTTTTTCGTTCAAATTTTCCCCTTGCCTCTTTTGGCATCTGCAACAAAAGGGGGCGTTCCCCAAACCCCTCAACTGTTTCCCGGGATAGGACCGTAGGGAATGGAGGGTAGGGAAATTAACGGGGTCTGGACGGTCCTTTGGTCGGGCACTTATTTCCCGCCGCCTAGAGAGTCGATCTGGTCTAGTATAAATGATACAGGGGATCAACATGTAATATTAGGCTGCATTACCCTATACTCTGTACAAAACAGTGAAGGAAAGGAGCGGGGAGAAAATGATCTGCACTGGCTCAGCATGGCTCACTTTGCCCAGTTGCTCCCTTTTTTCAACTTAAATAGAGTCATTTTCCTAAATTTTGACACAGGTTTTTGAATCTGAATCATAATCAGAATCTCTGTATGAGCAGAAAAATATACTTTAAATTAAAGCTTGACAGTTTCTGGGTGTAATTCCTGTTATACTACACCGAGAAACTTGGCACTCGCCAACACGTCGAAGTTTTAATGTATTTAAATCAACAAAGTCAGGTATCAAAAACGGGTTTTTCTTTTGGCATACATCCGAAAATAAATTTTTACGGAAAAGGATTATGGAAACTATAATCCTAATAGAATTTTAGTGTTAGTTTTTCTTAGAGTTAGAACCAAAACATTTTTTCCATCTCCTTGGTCAAGAACCATCAAGTAATACATCCACCCGGGTTTTTGTACAAGACTAAACCAAAGTCTTCAGATTGGAAATTCTCAAAAAATTTGATCATAGAAGTTAGTATGTCAAACTGGCTATTTTCCCCAACCCTTGGATAAAAAAACCCCCCGGACGGACCCCATTTGTTACAAAAAAAGACACGGTGTTCATTTCCACACCAGGTATGTGTCAGAGCACGGGTGGTCCTGTGTCACGCACAGTATGTGTCGAGCAGCGGGTAATGTGTCAGTGCACACACGGTAGTGTCGAGCAGCGGGTTGGGGGCCCCTGTTCACGCAAGGTTTTGCAGACAGGGTATGTGTCAGTTCACGCACGGTAGTGCAAGCGGGTGATATGTCATGTGTCACACACAGGTATGTGTCAGAGCAGCGGGTAATGTGTCATGTGTCACATACAGGTATGTGTCAGAGCAGCGGGTAATGTGTCATGTGTCACACACAGGTATGTGTCAGAGCAGCGGGTGATGTGTCATGTGTCACACACAGGTATGTGTCAGAGCAGCGGGTAATGTGTCATGTGTCACACACAGGTATGTGTCAGAGCAGCGAGTGGTCAAGCCTCGCAGGACAGCATCGTTCCCGTGCTCCACCTTCCAGGAGGAGGCAACAGAGTACTGCTTCGTGTACATCAACACTGCCAGAACCAAGGCTGTGTCTCAGGTCAAGAGACGCTGCGTCCCTTACTACAAGCCCAAGTGTAAGTACCATTGTCAACCTTTCTACTCTTCTTACTTCCATTTAACTTACTTTTCTAGAGTCTCCTCATTTTTAACCCTCTTAACTTAACACCTGTGTGTTGCTAGCAACTGTAACATTCTCCTGCTGCTGATACTGCCACGTTCTGTGTCGCAGTCTTTATATATATATATATATATATATATATATATATATATAATATATATATATATATATATATATATATATATATATATATATATATATATATAATATATATATATATATACATAATATATATAATATATATATATATATATTTATATATATATATATATATACATATATATATATATATATATATATATATATATATTATATATATATATATATATATATATATATATATATATATATTTATATATATAAAATATATATATTTATATATATATAATATATATATAATAAATAAATATATATATATATATATATATTATATATAAATATATATGGAGTTTTTGGAGACTAGATTGTTGAAAAAAATATTAGCCTAGTCAAGATAAGTGGTTTGTATAGATTTATATAATGTCCTCTGGTTGTGGTCTTCATCTGAGGACATAAATACTTTCCTACCAAGACTCAGTGATCTTGATTCGCCCATTTATTAAGTTACAGTTGAGAAGGAAGTGGATAACAATCTTACGTTACTTGATGTCTTGATCGACCGAGTTGATGGAACTTGTAAGTTCACAATTGTTACAATATTATTCCAATCATAAAGTGATGTTTTTGAGAACTTAACGTGATAGCAGCCAGGTGTATATAAACGAGAAATTCGCGAAAATCTTTGATGCTGCTACGAGACTACCTGGAGTTTACCTGGAGAGAGTTTCGGGGGTCAATGCCCCCGCGGCCCGGTCTGTGACCAGGCCTCCTGGTGGATCAGCGCCTGATCAACCAGGCTGTTGCTGCTGGCTGCACGCAAACCAACGTACGAGCCACAGCCCGGCTGATCAGGAACTGACTTTAGGTGCTTGTCCAGTGCCAGCTTGAAGACTGCCAGGGGTCTGTTGGTAATCCCCCTTATGTGTGCTGGGAGGCAGTTGAACAGTCTCGGGCCCCTGACACTTATTGTATGGTCTCTTAACGTGCTAGTGACACCCCTGCTTTTCATTGGGGGATGGTGCATCGTCTGCCAAGTCTTTTGCTTCGTAGTGAGTGATTTTCGTGTGCAAGTTCGGTACTAGTCCCTTGGATTTTCCAGGTGTATATAATCATGTATCTCTCCTCCTGCGTTCCAGGGAATACAGTTTAGAAACCTCAAGCGCTCCCAGTAATTGAGGTGTTTTATCTCCGTTATGCGCGCCGTGAAAGTTCTCTGTACATTTTCTAGGTCGGCAATTTCACCTGCCTTGAAAGGTGCTGTTAGAGTGCAGCAATATTCCAGCCTAGATAGAACAAGTGACCTGAAGAGTGTCATCATGGCTTGGCCTCCCTAGTTTTGAAGGTTCTCATTATCCATCCTGTCATTTTTCTAGCAATGCGATTGATACAATGTTATGGTCCTTGAAGGTGAGATCCTCCGACATAATCACTCCCAGGTCTTTGACGTTGGTGTTTCGCTCTATTTTGTGGCCAGAATTTGTTTTGTACTCTGATGAAGATTTAATTTCCTCATGTTTACCATATCTGAGTAATTGAAATTTCTCATCGTTGAACTTCATATTGTTTTCTGCAGCCCACTGAAAGATTTGGTTGATGTCCGCCTGGAGCCTTGCAGTGTCTGCAATGGAAGACACTGTCATGCAGATTCGGGTGTCATCTGCAAAGGAAGACACGGTGCTGTGGCTGACATCCTTGTCTATGTCGGATATGAGGTTCCATATGGATTTTATAGGTAAGATTTTGATAGCAGCAGCGAGGAAGACTTAGTGTAAGAGTGAACCTTGGATAACACCAACAACAGTAACACAGTAACAGTGCACATTGTGTCTTTAAGCAGTGACTGTCATAGGTTGGACAGACACAGTAACAGTGCACATTGTGTCTTGTAGCAGTGACTCTCATAGGTCGGGCAGACACAGTAACAGTGCACATTGTGTCTTGTAGCAGTGACTCTCATAGGTCGGGCAGACACAGTAACAGTGCACATTGTGTCTTGGGGATGCAAGGTTGGGGACAATGTCATAGTTGGTTGGACAGACACAGTAACAGTGCACATTGTGTCTTGTAGCAGTGACTGTCATAGGTTGGACAGACACAGTAACAGTGCACATTGTGTCTTGTAGCAGTGACTGTCATAGGTCGGGCAGACACACTGAGATACAGCTCTGGGACCCACAACAACTCGCTACACTCGCTGCTATAAATCCCAATCTTCCATTATTATTACTGAATAAACAGTGATATTCGTTATTTATTACTGAATAAACAGTGATATTCGTTATTTATTACTGAATAAACAGTGATATTCGTTATTTATTACTGAATAAACAGTGATATTCGTTATTTATTACTGAATAAACAGTGATATTCGTTATTTATTACTGAATAAACGTGATATTCGTTATTTATTACTGAATAAAACAGTGATATTCGTTATTTATTACTGAATAAACAGTGAATTTCGTTATTTATTACTGAATAAACAGTGAATTCGTTATTTATTACTGAATAAACAGTGATATTCGTTATTTATTACTGAATAAACAGTGATATTCGTTTAAATTTTTTACTGAATTAAACAGTGATATTCGTTAATTTATTACTGAATAAACAGTGATATTCGTTATTTATTACTGAATTTAAAAATGTATTCGTTATTTATTACTGAATAAACAGTGATATTCGTTATTTATTACTGAATAACAGTGATATTCGTTATTTATTACTGAATAAACAGTGAATTCGTTATTTATTACTGAATAAACAGTGATATTCGTTATTTATTACTGAATAAACAGTGATATTCGTAATTTATTACTGAATAAACAGTGATATTCGTTATTTATTACTGAATAAACAGTGATATTCGTAATTTATTACTGAATAAACAGTGATATTCGTTATTTATTACTGAATTAAACAGTGATATTTGTATTTATTACTGAATAAACAGTGATATTCGTTATTTATTACTGAATAAACAGTGATATTCGTAATTTATTACTGAATAAACAGTGATATTCGTTATTTATTTCTAATTAAGCAATGATATTTATTATTTATTATTGAATAAACATGATATTCTTTTTTATTACTGAATAACATATATTAATGTTTTATCAATATAAAGATGTTTCCGCTGGCTTCAACCTACGATGAACAGTGATATTCTAATAATAATAAAGTATATTCGTTAGTTATTACTGAATAAACATGAATTCGTAATTTATTACTGAAATAAACAGTGATATTCGTTATTTTACTGAATAATCAGATATCTAATTGTATTTCTATTAAGCATGATATTTATATTTTTATTGAATAAACAATGTATTCTTTTTATTATTGAATAAATTCGTCATTAATTTTATTCAAAATCTAAAAAACGGTTTCTTCCGCTGGCTTCAACCTACGATGGGCGTGCTGCTAAAAAAAAATAATTTTGAAAATTGCATCTCGGTGGTAAAAATTTAAATTTTACTGAAATATTAAAAAAAAATCTC